>JALIZH010015267.1:0-56953 GCA_030522465.1 Rhipicephalus appendiculatus
AGACTTTCAAGCCACAATTACAGATTTGAATAAGGTCAGCGTTAAGCATAACAAATTGCCCACATTCATGGTATCAGAGAGAAAAGCACTTTGGTTGTGGCACGGGCAAATTGGTTATCGTGACAACGGTATCTTATGCAGCTGAGTTACATACCTCCTCGATGTTTCGCTTCGGTGAAGAGCGACTCTCTTGCACGATGACAGCGGTCAATGATGGGTAGTGTCCCCAGGAATCTGTGTGATTCCGTAAAGAGTGACCAATCACTGGGTGCAGATCCGGTAGTTTTGTTCTGGGGTTCCTTCCTGATAACACAATTTACGATTAGGAAGACAGTGAATTTATATGTATTGAGAACATTCTCTCTGGACTCGTGCACAAAACTTTCGGTTCGTATCCTACCTAGCAAGTGAGTGCACTGCGTCGTACATTCGTGTCATTCTATGCCTCACGGTTAGCAACATTCTTTTTTTCCTTTGCAAAAGGAGCAGCCTATACACCTAGAGGCGCTAGCCTGTACTGTTGCATCATGCCAACAATGAAAACTGTGAGCAGTGTAGGCAAGGCAACCTTTAGATATGTTTGACGCTTCACAATGAAGACCTGAATAAAGACAAGCAGCTCGTGCACGAAATGTTACTCGACCATACAGCTGATTTCATAAGTTCCTTTCAAATGCTTAGAAATACTAGGAAACCTAAAAGAGAAAATGGGACGCTTACTGCAAGTAATCAGCCGAATACTTCAGTGTTCTTGGTGACCCAAATATACGTTTTGATATATATATATATATATATATATATATATATATATATATATATATGCCCCGCAGGGGCGTCTGCGCAAGCAGGCGTTTGGTGTGTGGCGACACCACGGACCCGAGCTAACGGGGGGGGGGGTTTCGACTCCCTCCCACGCCTGGCCGTGCGTGGCTGAGCCGTGTCCGGGGAAAAGGGGATCCTGGGCGTTGAGCCAACGCCGGGTGTTTGGACCTTTAAGGCCCCCCGGCAGCGGCAACACACTCCTTCGGCCCCTGCTTCACGTAGACGGCACCCCTGGGCTGACCCACCCAGGGGAAATCGGCAGTCGCCTTTTCCTGTTCCCTTCTCTCTCCTTTCTCTTTCGTATATCTTTATACCTGTCCTGTCGTCTATTATCTTCCGGTCACTTCACTTCTTCCTGGCGGCGAGGGTTAACCCTGGGGGAAATGATCTCTCTTGGTCAGGACCATAGGGTTATAGTAGCAATGTATGGCTAACGTCTGTATACGTTCCCGCGTTGGACTCCATGGTGGGTGGCCAGCATAGCTGCCGAACAATAATAATTTTCTATGGAAAAACGAACCCCCCTATTCCGCAGTGATCGGTCCCTTAAAAGGGGCCGCACCGAAGCAACTGAGCAATTTTTGACCAAAGAGAGTGAATACACAAAATTTTTTGTCGTAACGTCCCTGAGCGAGACTAAGATTCTTGACATGTCACCATTCCCGATCGCAAAAGCAATCCAAGGATGCATCGGAAGCAACTACAGTGCCAAAAAAATGAATTCAGGAGACCTCCTAATAGAAGTAGAAAACAAGGAACAAAGTCGCAAAATCAGACAACTAGGGAAAATCGGACAACATGAAGTATCTGTAACAGCTCACAGATCCCTCAATAACTCACGAGGAGTAATATCCGACAATGAACTGCTCAAGTGCACCGACGCTGAAATTGAGGAAGCTCTAGCGGATCAAGGCGTACTTGCCGCACGAGCAATCATCATCCGTAGAGAAAACAAGGAAATCCGGACAAAGAATGTGATATTAACCTTCTCAAGCACGACTCTTCCTACAGCAGTTAAGGCAGCGTACCTATACCTTCGGGTGAGGCCCTACATACCCAATCCTCGCAGGTGCTTCCGGTGCCAGAGATTTGGGCATGGGTCACAGTCATGTCGTGGCAATGCAACCTGCGTAAAATGTGGCCAGAACGAACATGAAGAAGAAGAGTGCACTAACACGTTGAACTGTGTCAACTGCAAGGGACCCCATGCTGCGTATTCACGCTCCTGCCCAGAATGGAAGAAAGAAAAGGACATACTTACAGTGAAAACAAAGGAGAACATACCGTACCAAGAAGCTCGCAAGCGTGTTGCGTTTGCACAAAAGGGTACCTACTCTCAAGCGGTGCAGAGGGGGAAGGCACCGCCGATGGTTTCTGTAGGCACACAGGTCCAACTCCAGGACCTAGTGGCCGCAGTCCGTCCCCCAGACAAGAGCCCAAAAGAGGCACCAAGTGCCTCTCCTCACGGAGGTCTAAAAGCCTCGACCAGTGTTGGTGTCAGCCAACCCAATGTCGAGGTGAAACAGACCTCATTGACGGTGCCGAGCAGCCAGCCTCCTCTGAGGAGGCCAGCATCCTCGCAGGGCACCAGCAGTGATGAGCACCCTGGCGGTGCAGATTCCATGGACGTGTGTCCATCGGATAGTGAAAGCCTGGGAGACCCTGCTTCAATCAGCAGGACGACCCGGCAGCCCATCATTCCTCCCTGCAAAGGAGGGAAAGGGGAGCCGAAACGTAGTTTTGGCCCCACAAAAAAAGAAGTAACCGAACAACACATAACAACCGTCGCTTTTTAGTTTCTGCATTAACACCTCAATGTAATACATCTCATACACATTTTCTTACATAATGGCGTACATCATTCATTGGAACTGTAGAGGCATGACACGCAACCTAAGCGACGTTAAGGACATCCTGACAAGCTTCTCTCCTGTAGCTCTATGTTTACAGGAAACCAATTTAGGACCGAAAAACACCAAAATTTTAAAAGGTTACACCGTCATACGCCGCGACCGTTTGCAAGGCAACCGGCTGTCGGGCGGGGTCGCCATCATAGTCCAAAGTGGCATAGCGACGAGAGAAGTAATCGTTAATAGTTCCATTGAAACAGCGGCTGTCACCATTTTATCCCATAAAACTATCACCGTGTGTTCAATGTACATTCCACCTCATACACCTTTTACGGCAAGAGAACTAGAACTGATTGTGGGGCAGCTGCCTGA
Source organism: Rhipicephalus appendiculatus (assembly GCA_030522465.1). Taxonomy (NCBI): domain Eukaryota; kingdom Metazoa; phylum Arthropoda; class Arachnida; order Ixodida; family Ixodidae; genus Rhipicephalus; species Rhipicephalus appendiculatus. The sequence continues at coordinate 3,045 of JALIZH010015267.1, forward strand.
GCCCTTTTTAATAGCTGGAGATTTTAATGCGCACAATACTTTATGGGGAAGTGCTAAGACAGACAGTAGAGGGCAGGTAGTTGAAGACTTTATTCTAACTAACAATATATGTCTCTTAAACACTGGAGCACCTACGTACTGCTCTCCAAGCACAGGAGCCATGAGCTGTTTAGATTTGGCACTGTGCTCCAGCTCAATATTTGTTGATTTTACGTGGGAAATAATAAATAACCCTTATGGTAGCGACCATCTACCTGCTGTTGTAAAACTAACATCTCCACTTCCGACCATACACTCTCGACCACAACGCTGGAAGCTACATCAAGCTAACTGGCCTTTATTTACAGAGAAAGCCACTCTACAGGAGGAGTTTCTTGAGCACATAACAATAGATGAGATGAATGATAGGTTTACCTCGTGCATACTTTCAGCAGCAGAGCAAGCTATTCCCCAGTCTACGGGACTAGTGGGGAAAAAGCTCAAACCATGGTGGACCAGCGAGTGCACAATAGCAAAAAAACTACAAAACAAAGCGTGGTGCACTTTCCGCAGATACCCTACGTATGATAACCTCCTCGCTTTCAAGCAGCTTAAAGCAAAAGCACGATATATCCGTAGACAAGCAGAAAAATCGTCCTGGCAGAAATACATATCTACAATCAATAGCTCAACCACATCCAAAAAAATGTGGGACCAGGTTAGGAAGTTCAGCGGTGACTACTCCCCATACACGATACCTATACTTACAGGCCCAGGTACGCAAACATCCCTAGAGGAGCAAGCGGATATTCTAGGCGAACATTTTCACACCATATCCAGTTCTGCAAATTACACGCAATCTTTCCTGAAGTACAAACAGACAGCCGAAAAACAGAAATTACCGTTAACAGGAGGTTTAGATAAGCCTTATAACACACCATTAACACTCCATGAGTTAAACGCTGTGCTTTCAGCGGGAAAAAGACAGCAGTTGGCCCGGACAGAATCCATTACGCAATGCTCGCGCACCTTTCGCAGGCTGCCGTACAAGCATTATTAAATTTCTATAATATGATCTGGAAAACCGGTCGAATGCCCACTAAGTGGAAAATGGCAACCATAGTCCCATTTCTAAAAACTGGAAAACCACCGACGTCACCGGGTAGCTATAGACCTATAGCACTAACAAGCTGCATGGCAAAATCATATGAGAGCATAATAAACATCAGGCTGACATACACCCTTGAAATAGAGAATCTGCTAGACGATCACCAGTGTGGGTATAGAAAAGGTCACTCAACAATCGATCATCTTGTTCGCCTCGAACACACCATACGTGAAGCATTCCTACATAGACAACACTGCCTAGCAGTCTTTTTTGACCTGGAGAAAGCATACGACACCACATGGAGATTTGGTATATTGAGAGACTTGGCGAACTTAGGAATACGCGGTAGAATGCTTAATTGCCTGTCGGATTTTCTATCGAACCGAAATTTTCAGGTACGGCTGGGCTCCACACTATCGCGTGTTTTCGTCCAAGAAAATGGTGTGCCGCAGGGTTGCATATTAAGCACCACACTCTTCATAGTCAAAATGAATTCCATAAATAAAGTAATCCCACCCTCCATTATGCATTCACTATACGTGGACGATCTTCAAATAGCATGTCGGGCTTCAACAATATCCACATGTGAAAGGCAGCTCCAACTCACCATCAACAAACTAACCAAATGGGCAGATCAAAATGGCTTTCGCTTTTCGACTCAGAAAACCGTTACCGTTCTATTTTCGCAAAAGCGGGGCTTGTATCCCGATCCTGGTCTTAAAATTAACAATAGCATACTGCCGCTGAAACAAGAACACCAATTTCTGGGCCTCGTCTTTGACAGCAAATTAAACTTCATTGCTCATATGAATAACATAAAAAAGAAGGCAAACAAGGCGCTGAACATCCTAAAAATGCTATCATGGAAACACTGGGGTGCTGATCGAACTTGCATTTTACGCATATACCGGTCAATTGTGCTGAGCATACTTGACTACGGCAGCGTGGTTTACGGATCAGCAAGGAAATCTTACCTGAAACGTCTTGATCCAATACATAATCACGGATTGCGCTTGGCAACTGGGGCATACAGAACATCACCCGTCGAGAGTTTGTATGCTGAGAGCAACGAGCCTTGCCTGGAACATAGAAGAGCGCTGCTTACAGTATCGTATGTACTAAGAACCCGATCGAAACCTTGTCACATATGCCACGCCATTGTTTCTCACACCAGTACAAGAACACAGTACAACAACCGACCGCACACGATAAGACCACTTCTCCTGCGCTTTGAAGAAATATGTTTGGAATATAAGATACCAAATCAGGCGCTCAACGTTGCCCAAACACCGGGACGACTGGCTCCATGGTTGGACTTCACACATTTCACTGATTTTGCCCTGACTCATTTAAGGAAAAAGGAAACTCCACGGGAGCACATTATACAGGATTTCCTAGTGGTTCAAGAAAAATATAGCAAACATTATGAATACTACACTGACGGTTCGAAAACGCAAGATCATACAGGAAGTGCTGTTACAACAAAAGACTCGGAATCCTGCGTCAGACTGCCGCAATTTGTATCTGTTTTTACAGCGGAAGTATATGCTCTTGTTATTGCTCTAGAGGACATTTCATCTAAAAACCATAAAAAAGCAGTTATATACACCGACTCCCTCAGCGCATTAAAGGCCCTACATACTAGGTCGGAAAGCGAACCGATGCTTGGGAACATTCTACACATGCTGGAAATAGCTGAGAAAAATGGCAAGACAATCCGTCTAGTCTGGGTGCCGAGCCACGTTGGCATCACAGGAAACGAGAAGGCAGACAGGGTAGCAGGAATGGCAAGTCATCATAACGTAGCAGAAATAAAGGTACCATTCAGAGATTGTTTTAATAGATGCCGGACAGCCTTTAGGGCAAAATGGCAAGAAGAATGGCGGTGTAAAGGGCTTAACAAGCTTCAAACTATCAAGCCTATTTTAAAAGAATGGAAATCATGCTATCACCAAAAGCGCTTCATCGAAGTAACACTATGTCGCCTGCGAATAGGTCATACTCACCTAACTCACAACTTTTTTACTGCGAGGAGAAGATCAGCCACAATGCGAACATTGCAAGGAACCTCTGACTGTCAATCATGTTTTAATAACATGTCCACTTTTCGAAAAAGAAAGACACGATTATTTTAATGAATTCTACAAATCACAAACACCTCTACACCCAATGTTAATCCTTTCAGAAAATGCAATTGTCCCCATAGAGGACGTTTTTTCGGTTTCTAGAGGCCACAGGTCTTTTACACAAACTGTAAACAAAATGTTGGTTTTACACTTCATTTTACCATCTCATTGAAAATCACCTAGTGTCTGGCGCATCATAGCCATTGCTGCTTTTGCGCCATAAAACCCAACATAACTAACTAACTAACTAATATATATATATATATATATATATATATATATATATATGAAGGCAGCACGAGCTGTAACCGCAACTAGATCATTACAGATAAATGAAGCTGCACGTATAACACGCGGAAATCGCGGAATGCAGCGGTGGAATATCTACACACAACCAGCACCTCAAAATAAATGTTCTAATGAAATGCAGAGCGCGCGATAACACCAACAGGAAGTACCAATAAAAACTCACACGGGTTATTAGCACACACCACCACACACAAGCAGCACATGTGCTTTTCTGCAGCATACACATAACAATGTGCGAACTCACCTGTACCTCTGCGTGAGGTTGTCAATTTCACGCTGTACTTGCCGGCGCGTTCTCACTATTTCCCTCTCTGTGCAAGAGCGTCGAAAATGGCGTCATACACTCTGGAGTTATGTTTCTCTGCTCTGAGTTCACTAAGGTGGTCTTCCCACAGTCTTATGAGCACCCACGTCACGCTTTCGCTCCATGCCACCCTTGAATTCGGTGGGGTCCGATTGCCCATGCCTGCAGCCGTCGGAGCAGGTGAAGACGACGTAGCGTTGTCACTCATTCCTGTCATGCCGTCGCGGGCAAACGCAAACACTGCAACAACAGCCGCACGCGCGGGGTTTTTCACCTTCAATCGTGCACCGACTGACCCACTTCTCGACAGTGTTCGACAGGTGGACCTTTAACAAGGCTAGACTGTGTTTTCAAGAATGATTCTTGGCATGACAACCTCTCGTATAAAACTGTACACGCTCTCAGTGTGCACGTGCATAAAGTCCTCATCTCTTTCCATTATTACCAAGTGGCCACCGCCCTCAACATGTGCATAAAAGAAGCATTTCCTTTGTTGTCTAGTTTGAGGTGCAGCTGGGCCTGTACCGCGTCATAAATGGGAGTGGTTCTGCTTCAGCTTTCCAGCAGAATCGTGACAGAAGTCTTTTGTGCTGGCCCTGTGCAATCAAATCTTCCTGGTTGCAGTCTGACATCAAGTGCTTGTATAGCCTCAGAGTGCTTGTGCATGACAATCACATCTGATTCGCTAACACCACATCATCTAACACCGCTAACACCACATCAAAGACATGGCGCTCTTTGGCCACCCATGGCCCTTGCGCCACAAAACCCCACTAATCATCAATCACATCTGAAAATTCCGTCAGGACTGCAACCCAGAAGAGGGTACCTTGGGTTAATCATCAAGCCGCAATCTTCTATGCGTGCATTGGTGTGGTGCTGCCGCAAATGATCAAGTAGCCTCTCCTTTGCGACAGGCTCATTAGTGATGCCTTATTGCACGGCAGGCACGTTAAGAAACCGTTGTCTAAAGATCCGGTTTAATTATGTGCTGCAGCGCACTTTCTTTGAGCGACAAACATCCTTAAATATCGAAGTCGTCACTCTGCCTTTTAGGTGCGAAAACCAAAGGGGACTGTCCCTATGACTTTTTGTTTCGAGTTCAATTGTCCTGGCATCATCCCGTTATTGTGAACTTTTCCATTGCGATCTCAGACAATTCATCAATATTCTCACTGTGCAGTCCCCTGCGAAACAGGAATGTTGCAGTCAAAGCAGACAGCGGGAAGTCTGCAATCACTGCAAGGTCATCTGTGGAAACATTTTCCTCCAGTGGCATTTTTTCGCGCTGTTTTTTTTTTCTCTGGCCTGCACGTCGTTAGTGTAAATAGTCGTGCACAGGGATCAACCTTGAATGAAGGTTGCCAAGGTTATGGTGTTTGAACTGCAGGCATGCCCTCCTAAAGGCCAGCAACAACAGTATTAAGTATTAACCTCTCGCAGTTTTTTTCCGAAGCTGTCCACATCTGGCATGCCACGTGACACTGTGCTCCCTCTTCCTTCGTTGGCACCATAAGTGTGCCGTCTAAATGAAAGCTCCTTCGAATTCTTTGTCTGAATCTGAAAAGTACAATTCATGTGCACTTAATGAAGTTTGTGTTTGCATCTCGATCAGGCACTGACAGGCCAGGGTTCCCACGGGGAAGAGCGTTTATTGCCCAAAGCTTGCAGGCTGATGGTTACATAACGAATGAGGCAATAGCACATTGAGCGTTAACATTTAAGCACTAGTGCGCACATGCGCACTAACGACAGTTCGGTTGTCAGGTGCGCTATCGCGAACACAATACTTCCTCTGGTTTTATTATGAAGCTAATTCGCTCTCAGAACCGATCAGGTGGTCGACGATTCCGTAGTGGGTAGCGTCGATCCTGATCGCCTCGAGAAGTGTCCGTCAGCGACGTCGGTGGTGAAGGCGAAACACTGGCTGTATGCAATGAAGGTGCTGGTTCCGGTTCGGTGTCGCTCTGTGGCCACACAGAGAAACATTCGTCTTGCTCGGCGTTTTCGGCAAGCCCTGCCGTGCCTTGAAGTAGCTGGTTGTAGTGGCGCCGCCACTCGAAGCATCCTGATGGGGTTGATGCTAGTACCCTGAAAGACGCTGGTCCGCTTTGAGCAATCACCACAGCGGGCATCTATTTGGGCTGCCCCCTGTAATTGCATGCAAGAACATGGTCACCAACACTCACTTCGCGCGCACGACACTGTCGGTTCACGGTCTGTCTAAACTGTTCGTAAGCTACCCTTTCCCCCCACGGCGGGTTTGAGCACGTCCAGGTGGGTGCACAAACGTCGGCCCCAACAGTAAGTTAGCTGGTGCCTCATGCGTCGTAGCATGGGGCATGTTGCAATAAGCCAGTAGGAACTTGTTGAGCTTTACCTTCATTGGTTGACGCGCGTCATCCTTCTGTAGCGCGTTCTTCAGGGTTTCTACGAAACGTTCCGCGAGTCCATTGACACTGGGATTGTAGGGGGCTGTTTGCACGTGTCGGCAAACCATCTCCCTTACGAACTGCTTGAACTCATGTGACGTGAATTGTGGTCCGTTATCCGACACAATTGTCTCAGGGAACCCAAAGCGAGCGAAAACATCTCGACAGCACTCAATTGTGGCATCTGTAGTAGTCGAATGCATCAGGAAAACTTCTGGTCACTTCGAGTGAGCATCGACCATTATGATAAACCACTATGAAACCACTATGAAAAATGTGTGACCTTTCAGATTGTGCAAATAGTTTCATTGTTCGGACTTGGTAAGTAGCCATCATAAGGTGGTTAATGCGTACCCTTTAAGCAAGTGGCCTTATCTTAACGTGACACAAAGCAGCTACACATTTTGGTTTCAGCACACTGTTCTTTCGTTATTTAGAATTACTGACGAGTCTCCAGGCAAGTTGAACCCTCCTACCTGTTACAGGACCGCCAATACCATTTAAGAACAGCAACAGCTTAATACGGTTAAAAAAGATCACTTGAGATTAAAGACTATCGTACCAACATTTCTTCATTGTGTACTGTCTGTACTGTCACATAATCAAAACCATTCTTAGCAGTTAACAAAATCACAAAAGTACTCGTGGTTATTAAAACAAACGTATATACATGGTTGTGCTTGTGTATCAATCTCAAGGAGACATTCATGGCCTCTCTCTTAATGCGTGCACTTGGCAGAATAGAGTCATGAAATTCTCTCGAACAGAATATTCTTTTTGCCCTGGCAGAAGTGCCATCTGGAAGGGCAACAGCAGTGCTATTGGTTCTCACATGCTTGCTGTACCTTTCAGAGGCAATTACTGCACCCCGAATATTCACCCTACGAAACTCTACTATCTCTTTTTCCTGCAGTTGCGCATGCGCGGAAACATCACGTACCACTTCAGGCTTGCCTAGAAGAGTAATGCTGTCCAAACGTTCTTTCGCAGAGCTTTCTTGCATTAACGAAAGCGCATGGCTGCTTGCACGTGTCTTCAGAACTAACAAACTGCTGCGCAGCAGAAGCCTAGTAGCAATTTGCAAAGCCACTCCATTGGCAGATGTAATTAGCTGCAAAAGTCTGCCCATATTCATAGGCGTTCGCAGGGTTCCCCTTCGGGGGGCGAGGGTTCGTGGCAGTGCCCCCCCTCCCCATTATGTCAATGTATGGGGCTGACTTTGGGCCCCCCCTCTCACCCCCCACTGCCCCCCCCCCCCGTGCGCACGCCTATGCCCATATTTCTTTCAAATCTGAAACAAGACTGCGCCCATAAAGGGCCATACAAAAGAGCAGCCTTTGGTAAGCGCAACACCTGATAAACGTTGTAGGTCATGTTCTTCCGGCCATACAAACTCCAATAGCAAACTCTGTCAGCAGTTGTGTGCTGAGGTCTACATCTGCACTTGAAATCGTATCCTTCAGCAGGAGAAACACACCTGACACAAGAAGGCTCCAGTGAGTCAAATACTTCTTCTCAAGCATGCTAGTCTGACAGGGCACACTGTAATGAAGAAGCCAGTGCTGCCATTCGGAGGCCTTCCAACACTTTGTCAACTGCAGCGAACTCGGCTGAGGGCTTACATATACAGGCATTCGTATTAAAGTGCGTGAAATAACGTGCTGTCTTTGGAGACCAAAGCCGCAACACTAGAATGGGTGCCATCATCATCGACGGGTAGTTAGTTTTTGGCCACTTTTAATCTATTTCCATTTATCATAATTACTGTGCTACAGTTAAAGCACTACAGAATAATATCCGCTTTACTCTCCGCTTTGCTTTCCCTGACTTGTCGGTTCACTTCACTAGGTTGTGTCGAACAAAGAAACAAGTACATCCGTTTCAATTCTTTTGTTCTTACATAGAAACTTATTCAAGCCGTATTTTTTATTCACAGGTCTTCATATTTGCACATCATGTGTGCAGCACAAGTTAGGTGTTTACATGTTTTCACAAAGCTATATGTTCATGTGCTCATAATAAACGCATAGCAAAATCTGTGCAGAAAACAACCACATCTATTTCACCAACTGTACAGATTGCTGTAAGACAAGCATCAGCTAGCAAATTATGATAGTAACGCAAGTTGAACATGTGCATTTATATACATGAAGGAACATCGAGCTATACACATTGTGCATAATGAAGTTAAATACATTTGTACGATACAATTTATCAGATACTTAACAAGGTACGTAAAAGGAAAATGTCTAGGCGAGCTTAAAGGGCCAGTAAACAAACCCGAGGTCCAAAAATTGTAATGAAGAGAAATATGCGCACTTTTGCTCTGTGAACATGCTGCGGCAAGAATTTTGGGAATACATGCTATAAGAAGGAAGTTACTGGGGTTGGAACATCCGTTTCAGCTGGTTTCAAATTTTCGCGTGGCCTCGCCACCCTTCTCCGCCATAGGGAGGGGAAGGTGTAGCCCACCGTCGTGGCTCTACCCACTTTGGCAACGTGACCCGACGCGCAGCCAACGACCGAGCAGGGCTTCCCCCACATGAGCACGTGTCATAGCGGCGCGGGGAGGAAGTGCGATGCGAGGAGCACCCTTCCCCTGGCGGTAAAGCAGCGAGACGCCTCTTTATTTCGAAGGCTTTCGTTCCGGCAATACCGCATCTCCCGGTAGTCTCGGGCTCTACAAAATGGCAGAGGGCAGCACAGGAAAATGAAAATGCGGACTGCGCGGCCAAAACAGCATCACCGCAGGGCCAAGGCGCCGTTTCGTAGGGCAAAGGACCAATCCACGCGCTCAGTGGTGCATCAAGTTGTCCATGGGCAAGCTTGCGTCACTGCGCATACGAGGGGGATTGGTCAGGCGAAGGAAACAGGCGCGTGATTGTTTTTTGAAATAGAGGGTCTGCGCGGCACGCAGCACTGTAATATTAGGAAAATGTGGTCGCCGCGGTCTACTGTACGAATTGGCGAGCTTGTTTGGGGGGGTGCAAAAAAAAATCGGAGCCTGTTGACTGACCCTTTAAACAAACTGTACAAAATAGACCTCCCCGACATGCACGTGCTAATGATGTCATTAAAAAGTCTGCGATAGATTCCAACGATCTGGCAAAACTGTGGGTCATCCCCTTTGAGCATTACAAGCACATCATTTACTTTGTAGGTTACGTGGTGCAGTGACACTGACTTAGCCTGCCAGTTGATACCAACTGGCATCACAGCTTGAATGCACATGTGAAGCTGAGACCTCTCAACACACTTTAAACTGCTAGAGGAAAGTGCACCATCCAAAGTTAGCTCGCTGAACTCAAAGCTTTGAAACAGCTGGTGTCTGTCCGCAAGGGTTTTACAGACATTACTCAAGTTCCTCATGCGCACTGCGATGCTCTTAAAATACTGGTGCTTCGCTTCAAATCTCATGCACCATAACTGCTTCAGTGGTCCAAAAAGGGATATCATTCGGGGGTGATGGATGAGGTAGTGCATCTTCGGAATGGGACGTACAGATGGGTAGCGATTGACGAAGGATTGAAGGAACTCTTGAATTTTAATTTCTAAGTACGAGAGTGACTGCAAGGGAAGTTTGTCCAATAGCAACATGTCCAAAATTTCTCTTAAGAGGAGGTATACTTCCCAGTCTTCATTTCCCTCTGGAATACTGGACCCAAATATTTGGGGCAAAAGGCGAAACAGGCACCATTTTTGTGATGCAGTGCTCTTTAGAGCACTTCTTCCCTGCACGATAGTGTCACTTGGTGGCAGCGGTTTGTTTTTGACATCATTTTGACCATATGGAAAGGTTCGTACTTTATCAAGGTCTGATGCGGACAAAATATTGTTATGAAACAACTCTTTTAGCACATGCTGCATTACAAATGGCAATGTTCCCTCAAACAAATCGTGCATGATATCAGGCGGCAACTGTGACGTCACATCAAAGCCTTGTAGAGAAGACATGACTGACTCGCCAACCAAACCATACAGCCGTTTATACAATGCTGGGTTGACTGGAATTGCTTCCAAGTGACTTTCATGAAGCTCTTTACTTCTTATCTGGCACATGTCTTCTGCTGTTATTGATGAAATGTTTCCGATTTGTGCCATACAGAACCGGCAAACAGATCCACGAGAAAAGTTACAGGAGAAACCTCCCAAGCGATGCATGGACAAGTTGTCACCGCAGAAAGCTAAAACTACTTGATGTATCCGTGACGTCACGCCAGCCGAAGCCGCCGTTATCACCACTGCTTCCTCTCCTTCCCTTCCCCTTAACCCCTCTCGCACAACGCTACATTAAACCGCGCTATCGCAATAAACTTTTGTCTTGGCCCAGCCACGGCTCCGGCGTGTTCTATCAAATGGCGACGAGGATGGGATAAGCGGGGCGTCAACTCCGTCCGTCATGGCCGCCGCACCCACGGGAGGATACGCCAGCCCGCCGCAGTTCGACGAGACGAGCGACAAGTGGCCCGCGTACCAGGTTCGGCTGGAAGCCCTCTTTGAGGGTAATGGCATCACGGAAGACAACAAGAAGCGGGCCCTGCTGGTGACTGCACTGTCCACCCACACCGTCGACGTACTGAGCGGACGTTGCGCTCCGGATAAGGTGAATGAACTGTCGTACCCACAAGTGATAGCCTTGCTTAAGCAGCACTTCTCGCCGCAACCGAACGAGATAGCACAGTCTTATAAGTTCTTCACCCGCAATCAGCTGCCCGGCGAACCGGTCAAGGATTTTATCGTGGCGATTCGACAGATAGTGGACACCTGCAATTTTGGTGCTTCTTTGGATAGAATGCTAAGAGATCGCATCGTGTGTGGTCTGCACAACGTCGGAGTGCGTCGGCAGCTACTCGCGAAACCACAGCTGACGAGGAGCGAAGCGGAAGAAATTGCGATATCTACCGAAATGGCCGAGGCCAACGCGCAAGAGATAGTAAGCCCCACCGCTGAGGCAAGTGTGCATGCGCTGGGAGGCCAGTCCTATCGCCCACGAAGCCGGCCACAGATTGTTGCATGCTACCGCTGCGGAGAAAAAGGGCACGGACCCGAGGATTGCCGCTTCCGCTCGGCGTCATGCTTCAAGTGTAAACAACGAGGTCATATCGCTCGAGCCTGTTGCCGCCGTGGGAGTGGGTTCGGGGTGGCACCACCAGAACGCCAAGTACACGCCTTGTCGCGGGAGGAAGACACTGGCACGGACGGCATGTTCGCGCTGGAGGCAGCGGACAGTCACATCGGCCACGTCGGCATTACGCAACCCATCGTGCGCACCTTGGATTGTGGTGGGGTTCCAGTGAACATGCAGCTCGACACAGGCTCGCCGGTTTCGGTCATCACGTGGCCCACATATGAGCGGAACAAAACAGTGTGGCCGAAGCTGCGTGGTTCGCCATTGAAACTCACCTGCTTCCTGGGACGGCTTCCAGTGCGGGGACAACTTCAGCTCAAGGTTTCGTGCGGAAACCGGTCGACGGCTGGATCTTTGCAAGTCCTTGGTTGCTCCGGCCCAAACCTCTGCGGACGCGACCTGATTCAAGCGTTCCACATGCTCGAGGCACCGGTAATGAACGTGAACACGGCAGGTGAGCAACTGCCGTTACTCGGTGCTGACGACGTTAACGTGGACCGGTTGCTAGCAGAATTCGCTGATGTGTTCGCGCCAGGTTTAGGGCTCATAAAAGGGCCACCGGTACACTTCGAGACGCGAGAAAACGTGGTGCCGAAATTTTGGAAAGCACGCGAAATTCCGTATGCTTTTCGGCCAAAGGTTGACGCGGAACTGGACCGCCTTTCGGGCGCGGGTATTATTGTACCGGTGCCTCATGCGGAGTGGGCGGCGCCAGTGGTACCGGTAGTGAAACGGAATGGCTGCATCCGCCTTTGCGGCGATTTTAAGCTAACGGTCAACAAAGCCTGTCGCACTGAGCAATATCCGTTGCCACGGGTGGAGGGTATCCTGGCTACATTAAATGGCGGTGAAGTTTTTACCACGATAGACTTGCGGGAGGCATACAACCAGCTTCCGTTGGATGAGGAAGCCATGCAACTCACGACCATAAACACGCAGAAGGGACTGTTCAGCTTTGCTCGCCTGCCTTTTGGAGTGGCGTCCGCGCCGGCCGTGTTCCAACGGCGTATGGAGACCATTTTGCAGGGACTTCCGGGTGTTCAGGTCTACCTAGACGACGTCATCGTGGCAGAGAAACGCAATGACTGCACCACCCTGCACGAAGTATTCAAGCGTTTCCGGGAATACGGCGTGCGCCTGAACGCAGACAAGTGCAAGTTCCGCCAACCAGAGGTGGATTTTTTGGGGCATCGAATCAGCGCTCGAGGTCTTCAACCAAAGACGGAAAACATAGACGCCATCCTTAAGGTTCAGGCACCACGGAATTCCGCAGAATTAAGGTCCTACCTCGGCATGGTAACATACTACCACAAGTTTCTTCCCAATGCATCGACCGCCATGGCACCCCTATATCAACTACTCCGGAAGGAAGCTAAGTGGAAGTGGGGTACCGCTCAACAGCAGTCATTCAGCAGTGTGAAAGACCTTCTGAAATCCGCAGACTTTCTGGCGCATTTTGACCCACACAAGCCGCTGGTCCTGGAATGCGATGCCTCCCCGGACGGAATCGGCGCAGTGCTTTCACACGATGTCGGGGGGCGGGGTACTTCGGCCCATAGGGTTCCGCTCTCGGTTATTGACTGGAGCTGAGAAAAATTACTCGCAGCTGGAGCGTGAAGCCTTGGCACTTGTGTTTGGTGCGTCGAAATTCCGACAATACTTGCTCGGCAATACTTTCACATTGATGACGGACCATAAGCCGCTTGTTGGACTTTTTCACCCAGACAGGCCAGTGCCCGTGATGGCCGCGGCGCGAATCCAGCGATGGGCCCTGCTGCTGAGCGCATACGATTACGTCATCAAACACCAGCCCGGGAAACACAATATTCCAGCCGATGCCCTCAGCCGACTCCCCCACGTCAGCAACTTCCCAGCCAGAGACGCAGGAAGAAACTGTGGACGGTGAGTATGTGCTGCTCACGGAGACCCTCAATGATGGTGTCATGTCTGCGAAGCAACTGGGCACTCTCACGGAGCTTGATGACGATTTAGCAAAGGTGCAAAAATGAGTGCAGGAGGGATGGCCAAGAAATTTGGGGCCTAAGGACCAGCACTTGATGCCATACTTCAACCGGAAAGCTGAGATAACGGGGAGTTGTGGGCTTCTCTATTGGGGCCATCGAGGGATCGTCCCTAAGAGTGCTCGAGCAGTAATGTTACGTCTGCTGCATGATACTCATCAAGGGATTTGCTCAATGAAGCGGCTAGGGCGCTCCTTGATGTGGTACCCCCGGATCGATAATGACATTGAGCACATGGTTAAGTCCTGCACCAGTTGCATCCAAGCTAGAACACACCAGTTGCATCCATTTGATAGAACACGCCGGAGCCGTGGCTGGGCCAAGACAAAAGTTTATTGCGATAGCGCGGTTTAATGTAGCGTTGTGCGAGAGGGGTTAAGGGGAAGGGAAGGAGAGGAAGCAGTGGTGATAACGGCGGCTTCGGCTGGCGTGACGTCACGGATACATCATTCCCCCTTCCCCTACGGTGAGTAACGGTCTGGGGGTTTGCGTTGCCGGCCCGAGCGACGCAACACCGGAGTTGAGGGGCTCCCGGCGATCTCGCTCCTTGTTGGCGCTCGCCTCGGTGTTCCTCCTGCTAGGGCCCCGCCGGCCCCGGCGGCAGTTTCGAGGCACCGAGAGTCACCGGCTTCTCCCAGGTCATGCTCCAACTCCCGTGGCTTCACCTGGTCGCTTTAAAGGTCCAATCACCCGGCGTCGGCTCAACCCCCAGGATCCCCTTTTCCCCGGACACGGCTCAGCCACGCACGGCTAGGCGTGGGAGGGGGGGGTTGAACCCCCCCGTTAGCTCGGGTCCGTGGTGTCGCCACACACCAAACGCCTGCTTGCGCAGACGCCCCTGCGGAGGCGGAGGCAACACACCCCTTTGGCCCCGGCTTCACGTAGACGGCACCCCTGGGCTGACCCACCCAGGGGAAATCGGCAGTCGCCTTTTCCTATCTCTCTCTCCCTACATCTTCGTCTTTAGGGGCGTCTGCGCAAGCAGGCGTTTGGTGTGTGGCGACACCACGGACCCGAGCTAACGGGGGGGGTTTCGACCTCCTCCCACGCTTAGCCGTGCGTGGCGTAGCCGTGTCCGGGGAAAAGGGGATCCTGGGGGTTGAGCCGACGCCGGGTGATTGGACCTTTAAGGCCCCCCGGCAGAGGCAACACACCCCTTTGGCCCCGGCTTCACGCAGACGGCACCCCTGGGCTGACCCACCCAGGGGAAATCGGCAGTCGCCTTTTCCTGTCTCTCTCTCTCCCTACATCTTCGTCTTTCTCTCTCTTTTAATCTTTCCTGTCACCTCTTCTCTTCTATTCACTTCCAATTTTCCAGGCGGCGAGGGTTAACCTTGTGTGTCATATCCAGTCTTGGGTATGAATATTGGGTTATAGCAGCGGTGCATAGCTGGCGTCTGCAGGTTCTGAAACCTGTAGCGCCCCCCATGTTGGGCTCGGTGGTGGGTGGCTACCACCGTTGCCGAATTTCGAAACCATCCTATGGCAGACGCTTTCCCTAAACTACCAGATCGGCCTCTAAAAGAGGTCGCACCGAAGTACCGTTTCACTTTAATCTCCGTACCGACTTAGACAACTTCCCCCCGTTTCCACGTCTTGCACAGTGAAGGAACTTCAAGCCTGCGTAAACTGTCCCCATTCTTGGTGGCGAAATCTCTCGGAGAAGCTATTGGTAAAGAATATAAAGCATCAAAAATGAGCAGCGGAGATCTCCTAATCGAACTGAAAAAGAAAGAACAAATAGAAAAGCTATATGATCTAGTTAGCATCGGCAACACTGATGTCACAATCACAGCCCATCGTTCGCTGAACACCTGCAGGGGCGTTATCTCAGAAGAAGACTTCCTAAACTTGAGTGACGAGGAGCTCCTTGAGGGTTTCCAAGACCAAAATGTCATAAAGGTTCAAAGAATAACAATCAGACGAAACAACGAACAACTCCCAACTAAACACATCATCCTAACTTTCGGAACAAGCACTCTCCCCAGCTCTCTAGACGCAGGATATCTCAAAATCAACGTGAGACCATACATACCGAACCCGAGGCGCTGCTTCAAATGCCAAAGGTTCGGCCATGCATCACAATCATGTAGAGGCAAAGAGGCATGCGCCAAGTGCAGCGCCAATGGCCACTCGGCTGACACGTGTCAGGAATCCCCCTGCTGCGTGAACTGCAAAGGTGACCATCCGGCCTACTCTAGAACATGTCCTAAGTGGAAGACAGAAAAAGAAATCATTTCTCTAAAAGTAAAAGAAAACATCACATTTCATGAAGCAAGGAAACGACTCTCATACCTTGATCACACCAGTTTTGCCGAGGTGGCGCGACGGGGGGGCAGCGTCACAAGAGTCTCGGCAGTCTACCGCGGTCACCAACAGTGTCCCGGTAGTCACCTCGCCCGCCCCCCAGGTGGCAGCCGCTGCTGCTCTGCCATCAACTTCGAAGACAGGTCCTCAGACTTTGGTTCCACAGGTCCCAAAGCTGATCCGAACTCCAAGGCAGGAGACGAAAGTCTTGGTGCCCAGTCCTCGATCTTCCAGCGCCTCAGAGAAGGCTATGGACATCGATGGGCGAACATCAGCGTCGTCGACGCCCAAAGATCAGCGCTCTTTGGAGCGCAATAAGAAGGAAAACATCCCATAACTGCTCCGCCAAAGGGATCGGTAACCTGAAAGGTTACTTCCCTTGTACACCTACATAGATATCCTTAACACGTGAATCTGAACACAGAACCCATACATTTTCTTCAGTATGTCCACACAAATACTACAGTGGAATGCCAGGGGCATACTTCATAACCTAGATGATATCAAAGATTTACTAAATGATTATCAGCCAAGAGTGTTCTGTGTTCAAGAAACACATTTAAAATCAACACACAAGAATTTTTTAAATCAATACGTGGTTTTTCGCAAAGATCGAAGTAGTGGTAGTTCTTCATCAGGAGGTGTGGCAATCATTGCGCAGAAATCCGTTGCATGTCAGCATAGGCGTATCAGCCGGGGGGGGGCAAGGGGGGCGCGAGCCCCCCCACTGAGAAAAGTTAGGGGGGCTGAGCCCCCCCACTTCCGGCACTGTTGGCTGCACGCTGGCAAACCAGCAAAGAACTTTTCTTTCACCACAGTAATCACTCAATTATATTGTTACGAGGGAATGGGAATGTTACGAGGGAACGGGAATGTTACGAGGGAATGTCACAATATAATGAGAAGTTTTCAATATTTCTGCTGTGACGATTTTCCTTGTAGGCTCTTTGCGGTGCGGGCCGCCTATGCGAAGCTTCCGCGCCTTGTGCTGTAGCATTGCAGAGCAGGCTAGCGCTGAGCAGGTGCTCTATAACATTAGATCACTCGTTCACGCTTTGATTCTGCTGTGCCTGGCCTCCAATTTAAATCATTGACGATGCAATTACGAATGGGAACGAGCAAACTTTTTATGGACCTGTCAAAGCACTTTCTGTTTCAGGAAAATCATTTTCTTTCATCGAAAAAGAATTGCATCACCGCTGCTCTGTCGAAGCTGCTGTGAGCCGATGAGTATGACCAATCTTTTTTGATGTTTTATTTTTGCCACACTGGAAGCGCCAAAAAATCTTTCTACTTTAGCCTCCGATCAACATGACCAGCCTTGCTGATGGTAGCTTGGAGCGATGGCGGCAGCTTGCAAAGTGGCGATGAATAAAGCAGTGGACTTGAGCACAGTGGGACGCTCAGCTTTTAAGCTTGCCCCGCGACTTGATCCACTGGACCAGGTAGATGGTGAAGGTCCGTGGTTTTTTGAACTAAGGAGGCTTAATTAAGAATCGGCCTAGTTGGTTTTCATTCAACTTGAATTGACTTCTACAGCTCAAAATACAACTCGGACGGGACAGAAGCACACACGCGCAGCGCTGCTTATTTCTATCTCTCCCTCTCTCTCTCTCAGCAAGGATGAGCTCACAGATTTGTATACCCGCACAAACAGCTAAACGTCGTTATGATGCAAGGGAAAATGTTCATTATAATCATATGAATCCATCTCGCCGGCTGCTATAAGTAACCGGTGCTAACGTGATCGGCGGCTACCCTACTTGAATGACATTTTATATATATATATATATATATATATATATATATATATATATATATATATATATATATATATATATATATTCCACGGCCGGCAAGTGAGTTTGGTTTGCCCCCCCCACTCGCGAAAGAGTTGGTACGCCACTGCATGTCAGCACATTGCGCTACTAAGCTCTCTGGAGGTTGTGGCTGTTCGGGCCATTCTGTTCAATCATTTGGTCAGTATTTGCTCCATCTACATTCCCCCTGACGAACCGTTCGACAAAATAGAGTTTGAAAAGCTGATTGATCAGCTTCCAGAACCTTATGTTATAATAGGAGATTTTAATGCTCACAGTGGGTTATGGGGTGATACTAGATGTGATGCGAGAGGTCGCGCTATAGAAAATTTTCTTCTGTCATCCGGAGCCTGTCTGTTCAACAAGACAGAGCCAACATACTACAGTACCACACACAATACATATTCATGCATAGATTTAGCCATTGGGTCAGCGTCACTTCTACCTTACCTAGAGTGGAAAGTTATTAATAATCCATATGGGAGTGACCATTTTCCGACTCTTTTAGAAACAAGACAATGGGAGGACAGCCCAGCTTACCCCAAAAAATGGAACTTTCATGGTGCAAACTGGGCTCAATTTAGAGAGCGATGTACACTACGCCTCGAAGAGGTGGACCATCTGGACGTAGAAGAGATGGCTAGCTATGTCTCCGAATATATCCTCACTTGTGCTAAAAAATGCATTCCTCAATCCAGCGCTAATAGGGTCAATGCAAAGCCGTGGTGGAATAATGATTGTGAAATTGCTAAAAAAACGCCAAAACAAAGCATGGAGCATTTTTTCTCGCTACCCAACAGTAGAAAACCTAATAAACTTCAAAAGCTGCAAAGCAAATGGCAGGCGTATCCGCCGTATAGCCAAACGAGAAAGTTGGGCACGCTACATATCCTCAATAAACACTTACACAGATGCTAGCAAGGTGTATAATAGGGTTCATAAACTTAAAGGACAACGCCCAAACCCCTTCCCTATGGTGAATGATTGCGGTGATACTATAGAAAAACAAGCAAACACCCTTGGCGAACACTTTGAGAAAATATCAAGCTCCGAAAATTATACCGCTAAGTTCTTACGCCACAAATACATAGCTGAAAGTGTACCTCTGCGTCCGAACAAGCCGGTATCAGATGGATACAATCAACCACTATCACTCCATGAACTGAAGCTTGCACTTGGTTCCTGTGGAAGTTCAGCCCCTGGTGCCGACACAATTACCTACGAAATGATACAAAATCTCCCCGACGAAACCCTAAACTGCCTTTTAGGTCTTTACAACAAGATGTTCGATACTGGCAAGATACCCTCTGCTTGGAAAGAGGCAATAGTTCTACCAATCCTCAAACAGGGCAAAGATCCCTCCTCGGTGAATAGTTACAGGCCTATTGCACTCACAAGCTGCCTACTCAAAGTGTTTGAAAAAATGATTAACCGCCGTTTAGTCTATTATTTAGAATACAACGGTATATTGGACCCTTGCCAATCTGGCTTCCGAAGAGCTAGGTCCACAACTGATAATCTTGTCCTCCTCGAGTCGTATATACGTGACGCATTTGTACATAAGCAACACTGTCTTTCTGTTTTCTTTGATCTTGAGAAGGCGTATGATAGTGCCTGGCGATACGGAATCCTGCAAGACTTATCGTTCTTCGGAATATGCGGCAGGTTGATTAACATCTTAAGAGATTACCTATCTGAAAGGAAATTTCGCGTAAGAATAGGCAGTGTATTATCGCGCACGTTTCTTCAAGAAAATGGAGTACCGCAAGGAGGGGTATTAAGCTGCACACTTTTTATAGTTAAAATGAACTCTCTTCGCTCTGTTATTCCACCTGCGATATCATATTCAGTTTATGTGGATGACATCCAAATCAGTTTTAAATCGTGTAACCTGACTATATGCGAACGCCAGATACAGCTAGGTGTTAACCGCCTTGCGAAATGGGCTGACGAGAATGGTTTTAAGTTTAACCCTCACAAGACTACTTGTGTACTGTTTTCCAGACAAAGAGGTATACATCCTGACCCTTGCATACTAATGAATGGACAAAGCTTAATCACTGCAAAAGAACAAAAAATTTCTTGGTGTAGTTTTTGATTCTAAGCTCACTTTCATCCAGCACATAAAACAGTTGAAGCTAAAATGCCTTCAGACCATGAACATTTTAAAAATTTTATCTCATCAATCGTGGGGCACAGACAGGTATTGTCTCATATCTCTGTTTAGAAGCCTGGTTCTGTCGCGTATCGATTATGGTTGCATAGTATACCAGTCAGCTTCAAAGACGACACTCAAAGTATTGGACCCTGTATACCGTTTAGGTATACGCCTGGCACTTGGAGCATTCCGTACCAGCCCTGTACAAAGTCTTTATGCAGAGTCGGATCAGTGGCCGCTGGACTATCAGCGCACATATCTTGGAGTCACGTATGCAATAAGAATTATGTCTCTGAAGCAGCACCCATGCAAAGCACTTTTGAATGATTTCTCCGCAACTCAGCTATACATAAACCGTCCTTCTATCGCACCACCGTTTCCGTTGGCAATAAAACCTGTCGTTGAAAAACTTGGAATTCGTTTCGCGGATTTACAGGAAAGTGACCACGCTGAAATCGTTCCTCCCTGGCAGCAGTGTCCGGTCACTTGTGACTGGTCCTTTAAAGACCTCAAAACGAAAACCTGCCCTAATGCGCTAATTGAACAACATTTCTTGGCCCTTGAGCACAAATATCGTTCAGCCGCCTTCTTCTCTGATGGCTCAAAGTCCCAAACATCCGTATCCTGTGCAGCCTACGGCCAAAACTTCTCTGATACCAAAACCTTGCACATACATACCAGCATTTTCACGGCTGAAGCGTATGGTATCCTGCTTATTATTCAGCACATTGTACAACACAAGATACAAAGGTCTGTAGTGTACACAGACTCTCTGAGCGTTGTTACTGCCCTGTCTTTTGGCAAGTACAACAAAAATCCTATCTTTAACAAACTTCTCAAAGAAATCCATGCAGCTTACAACCGAAATCTCTCCGTTGTTTTATGCTGGGTACCAGGTCATTCTGGGATCGCGGGCAATAAAATAGTGGACAAGAATGCCCGAGAAGCTGCTAGTCGGCACACTATAGACATAAGCTGTGTTCCTGGTGTGGACTTAAAACCTACTGTACGTAGAGGGCTACGCAGTCACTGGCAGGCTGAATGGGACAAACAAGTCGACAACAAGCTTCATTTATTAAAACCGCAACTAAGAAAAGTTATGCCACAAAAACTCAATAGATTCACGGAAGTCACCATAGCACGGCTTAGAATAGGCCACACTTATGCCACACATAAACACCTTCTCACAGGCACTGATCCACCGACATGTACACACTGTGGAGAGAATCTAACCGTTTTGCATGTCCTCATTGAATGCCCCGGACTTCACCAAGAGCGGCTGACTCATTTTAGGGAGCTCTACCGATATCGTATTCCGCTTCATCCCGCGCTATTTTTAACACCCGATTCAATGTTTAGCGTTAAAAGAGTTTTTAATTATGTCGCGAAAGTTAAATTTTTAGCAATGGTATCATTCCATCCTAGTCATCAGGCTAGACCTCACGTGTGAGGTACCGCCTGTTGCTCAAAATGTACGTCTGAGCTTTCACAGTTCTTGCTGAAGCAAGGACTGGTCAGTGAGGGTCTCGGATCTTGCCGACTCACTACCATGAGACTGTCAAAGAATTGAAGGCCTTGTAGCAGAGTAACACTCATCTTACACGCACTGTATTTTTATACATTTCATAGATATGCCCTGCAAAGCATTTATTTTAAATTATTTCCAGACAAATAACATGAAAAGACATAATACTTGTACTGGCGCTCTTTGGCCTCAGATGCCCTTGCGCCAATAAAACTTAATGTAATAATAATAATAATACATCTTCGTCTTTCTCTCTCACTTTTTAATCTTTCCTGTCTTCTTTTTACTTCCTTTACTTCCACGTTTCTCGGCGGCGAGGGTTAACCTTGTGCAAATAGCCAACCTTGGCCTAGGCGCATTAGGTTATAGCAATGATGTACAGCTGGCGTGTGCAAGTCATGCAAATTCGTACCGTCCCCTTGTTGGGCTCCGTGGTGGGTGGCTGCCATCACTGCCGAAAAAACTAGATGTCTTATGCATAGATCATTTCCACTTTTTCCTGATCGTGCCGCTTTGAAGCGTGTACGCACCGAAGCTGCTTCGAACTTTGTCCCTCAATACGCAGAATCGTTCCCTAGGTACCACGTTGTCCATAGTGACAAACCTGAAAAACCAGTCCGAGCTATTTCTCCTTTTCTTGTGGCCAAATCCCTGACCGATACTATAGGACCAGGGTACAAAGCGACCAAAATGGCAAGTGGCGACCTCCTCCTTGAGGTTTGTGACAAACTGCAGCACGACAAACTTGCTGCAATCAAATCATTTGGCGACACACCTATCACAGTGACCCCACACCGCTCGTTGAACACTATCCGTGGCGTTGTTTCAGAAATCGACTTCATTGACCTTAGCGAGGCAGAACTTTTGGAGGGTTGGCAAGAGCAAAATGTCATCGAAGTACGAAGAATTAAAATCTGAAGAGAAAACAACGAAATCCCAACGAAACACTTCATAATCACATTTGCCTCCAGCACGTTACCAGAGTTCCTACAAAGTGGCTACACCAAAACCCGCATCAGACCGTACATCCCAAACCCGCGCAGATGCTTCAAGTGCCAGAAATACGGCCATGGCTCGCAGACCTGCCGGGGTCAGCTTACCTGCGCCAAATGTGGAGACAAGGATCACTCCTCTGAAAACTGCACTGGGAAACTCCGTTGCATCAACTGTGAGGGCGACCACCCTGCGTATTCCCGATCATGCAGCACATGGAAAAGAGAAAAAGAAATCGTGACATTGAAAGTCAAAGAAAACATTTCCTATCGGGAAGCCAGGAAAAGGTGCTCGATCTTTCAGGGCAGATCCTATGCTGATGCGGCGCGTCAGGGGGGCAGCGCCGCACCGGCCTTCGCCATTTAACCAGCCCACGCACAGCGAGCTGGCGGTGGCCTCAGCCCCCGCGGTGGCGGCAGTTAAGGCTACGCCACCCACCGAGCAAATGAGCCCGGCTGCTCCAGGGTCGTCGGGCGTCAAGACCTCGTCTCACGAGGCGAGGTCTGAAACACGAAATTCCAGCTCGCTCTTGCGGGCATCCAGTGCCTCCCGCGAGGCAATGGACATCACTCCGGCGCCTCGAGCGCTTCCAGAGAGACGCGGCTCTCTGGAAAAAAAAGAAAAAAGAAAAACAAAAAATTCTGGGTCCGGGCAAAGGGCCCTTGAACACCACCCGTACCCCTCAGCCACACACAGAACACACGCAGGCTCCGCTAAAATGGCGACCATGATAATGTACTGGAACGTCAGAGGACTTATGAAGAATCTCGACGATATAACGGAGCTACTATCTGAATACCAGCCAAAGGTGTTCTGTGTGCAGGAGACGCATTTAAATCCCAGGCACACAAATTTCTTAAACCAATATGCCATTTACCGAAAAGACCGTGACGACGCTGACGCCTCGTCTGGTGGTGTAGCAATAATAGTAGATAGGTCAGTTGCTTGCCAACATCTGGCCCTACAGACGCCCCTCGAGGCAGTATCAATACGAACAATCCTTTGCAATAAGCTGGTTACCGTTTGCTCCATATACATGCCTCCTCATCACAAAATTGATAAAACAGTGTTCTATAACCTTGTTGACCAGCTCCCTGAGCCTTTCATCATTGTAGGCGACTTTAATGCCCACAATACTCTGTGGGGAGACTCCAGGTGCGACGCCAAGGGTCGATTTATTGAAAGCTTTCTTTTAAGCTCCGGTGTATGCCTTTTTAATAAGAAGCAACCCACTTACTACAACTGCTCACACAACTCCTACTCTTGCATTGACCTGGCTATTGGCTCTGCCACGCTCTTTCCGCACTTAGATTGGAAAGTTATCACCGACTCCTTTGGAAGTGACCACTTTCCCATAACCTTGAATCTCGTAAAGCAAGAAGAATGCACTCAGTCTGCCCCGCGATGGAAACTGGCTTCGGCTGATTGGGAGCTTTTTAAGCAATCCACTTTTTTATCCCGAGATTTTATCACTGAACTCACCATAGACGATGCCGTAGCGTATTTTACCGATTTTATCATAGCTGTCGCTGAAAAAACCATCCCGCAAACAAAAGGTACGCCACACAAAAGAAGAGTCCCATGGTGGAACGACGAATGCAAGCTGGCACGCAAGAAACAAAATAAAGCCTGGGGCATCTTTCGTCGTTACCCAACTGCAGAAAATCTCACTGACTTTAAAAATGTTAAAGCGCAAGGAAGGCGAACACGACGACAGGCTAGGAGGGAATCTTGGGAGAGGTTCCTCTCGGGTATAAATTCGTTTACTCAAGAGAGTAAGGTATGGAATGGACTGCGAAGGCTAACAGGGCAGCAAGCCCAACCACTGCCTCTTGTTAATCCTTCTGGCAACTCGTTGGAAGAGCAAGCGAATGCGCTTGGAGAACACTTCCAGTACATCTCGAGTTCTGTACACTATTCTGACTCATTTCGAAAATACAAACAAACAGTAGAACGTAAGAAACTCTCTCAGAAAATAAAAGGAAACCAGCCGTACAACTCTGCATTCACCATCGCCGAGCTCCGAGCCGCCTTGAGCAAATGCCAGAACTCTTCACCAGGACCGGATAGAGTAGTGTATGAGATGATAAAGCGCTTGCATTCAGACACCGAATCGACGCTACTTGCACTTTTCAATGCCATATGGGCTGCTGGTTGTCTTCCGCACTCATGGAAAGAAGCTATCGTCATTCCAATCCTGAAACAGGGCAAAGACCCATCGTCCGTGTCAAGTTACCGCCCTATAGCTCTGACCAGCTGTCTTTGTAAAATATTTGAGAAAATGGTAAATTACCGTCTGATACACTTTCTAGAGGCGAACGCTATCCTTGACCCCTTCCAGTGTGGCTTTAGAGAAGGGCGGTCAACAACCGACCACCTGGTTCGAATCGAGGCCAACATACGTGATGCATTTTTGCATAAGCAACACTTCTTGTCAGTATTCTTAGATATAGAAAAAAGCTTATGATACAACGTGGCGCTTTGGGATCCTTAAAGACCTGTCCACAATGGGAATTCACGGTAACATGTTCAGTGTTATCGAAAGCTACCTGTCCAACCGCACTTTCCGTGTCAAAATCGGGAACACACTGTCGCACTTATTTACCCAAGAAACGGGCGTGCCGCAAGGAGGAGTTCTTAGTTGCACACTCTTCATCGTAAAGATGAACTCTCTGCGTACCACCTTACCACCGGCCATCTTCTACTCAGTATACGTTGATGATGTCCAGATAGGCTTCAAATCATGCAACCTTTCAATCTGCGAGCGCCAAGTCCAGCTCTCTCTGAACAAAGTGTCCAAATGGGCTGACGAAAACGGATTTAAGCTGAATCCCCAGAAAAGCTCCTGTGTACTTTTTACCCGGAAGAGAGGGCTACACCCAGATCCCAATATAAAACTGAATGGGCAGCAACTTACGACGAATACAGAGCAAAAGTTTTTGGGCATGATACTGGATTCTAAGCTGACATTTACCTCGCACATAAAACACCTTAAAGAAAAATGCTTAAAGACAATGAACATTCTTAAAGTTCTCTCACATGTTTCATGGGGCAGTGACAGGACATGTCTATTGAACCTCTACAGTAGCCTCATACAATCACGTTTGGACTATGGTGCGATAATCTATCAATCTGCCGCACCAAGTGCTCTAAAAATGCTGGACCCTGTTCATCACCTTGGCATTCGACTCGCCACCGGAGCCTTTCGAACAAGCCCTATAGAGAGTCTATACGTGGAATCGAATAAGTGGGCGCTTCATCTACAGAGGGCATACTGCTGCTTCACATACTTCTTGAAAGTTAATGCAAACTCCGAACACCCTGCCCATGCCACCATCAATGATACCAGATATGCCATACTTTTTCGTAATCGACCGAGAGTGAGGGAGCCCTTCCCAATGCGGGTGCGGAAACTAAGTGAAGAATTCGACATGCCCCTGCTTGCATATAACCTCATGGCTCCAGCAAAGCTTCCGCCGCCTTGGCAGTGGCAGATTGTTAAAGTCGACACATCATTCATTGAAGTCACCAAGCATGCCCCCCGATGCGCATATTAAAATGCACTTTCAGGAAATCAGGGCGAAATACTCTTGTCCGGAATTCTATACAGATGCGTCCAAGTCGCATGCCGGTGTCTCCTACAGCTGTTGGTCCGGCGTATTCAGAAAGTGATGTTCTCCACCCGGACACGAGTATCTTTACAGCAGAGGCATATGCAGTTACGGCTGCTGTGCAACAAATCAAAAGAACAAAGCTACAGAAAGCCGTCATATTTACCGACTCTTTGAGTGTTGTAAAGTCCCTAACATCTTTCTGCAAACATAAAAACCCTGTCCTAAACAATCTGTATTCATTTTTGTGTGCATCATACACATCTCACCAGGATATCATTATATGTTGGGTGCCAGGTCACAGAGACATTGAGGGCAACGTTCTGGCTGACGAAACCGCTCGATCTGCAGCGACAAGTGCCCATGGGCGTGCTTTGGCAGTCTGTGTCACGGATCTAAGGCCAACTATTCGGAGAAATATAAGACGGCAGTGGCAGCACCTGTGGGATGCTCAAACACGTAACAAGCTGCATCTAATAAAACCGCAGTTAGGGCCTCCACCACTACCGACAAAATCACGGCGAACGGAAGTGTTGTCCTGCAGACTGAGGATAGGACACACGTTCAACACACACAACTTTTTGTTGACTGGTAGTGAACCGCCTATATGCAACAGATGTGGGGACAGGCTTTCCGTTCTCCACATGCTTGTGGAGTGTCGCGAAGCTGATCATGAGAGAAAAAAAGCACTTTCCTCTAATGTACACCCAGCATATCCCATTACACCCAGCAATGTTTCTCGGCACAGAACCGCTTTTCGATATCGCATGTGTTCTCAGATTCTTAAAAGAGACTTTTACATTGCAGATTATTGGCCCAAGACGCTCGTAACGCGACCTCCCCTGGGAGACCGATGTTGCGAGATCACATTTAGCCAGCACACGCCTCTATGCCCTTGTGCGCAAGAGCTTAGCGAGGCTGTTGTGCCCACAGCAATTGGCAAATTTTATTACATCAACCATGCATAGCCCATTTTTCATACTGCAACGCATACGTCAACCGACAACACAATTTTAGTGTCCGACCATTTTACGTTTCTCACAGCGAATTCTTTTAGGCCACTATACAGCCATCTCGCCTTACCTTTAGTATTGCCTCATTTCAATGCAACTTGATCTCCAACCTTTTGCTTGGCGCTCTTTGGCCAGATCTTGGCCCTTGCGCCAGTAAAATCCAAACATCATCATCATCATCACCTGGTCGCTGTGGCGCCGAATGGTTTCCCCCTCCGGACCATCGGCATTCACCAGGCGGGCTCCGTCTGTCGATGTAATGCTGGCTGGAGTCCACGGCTCGCCTCGCCCAAAGTTCCTCACCCAGACTGGCTCCCCGGCCTGCCACCCGGGGACGGTCAACTGGTGAGGGCGGAATGGACACTGCGTTGTCCAGCCTGGAGCGAAGATCGTAGCCCATTAGGAGTTGCGCTGGTGTCCGGCCCCCCGGCCTGCGGCGTCCTGCGGTACCTGTGCAAAATCCTAGCCAGGCGGGTTTTCAGTGACCCTTGTACATTCTTCTTCAATGAATACTTCACAGTCCGAACCGCTCGCTCCGCGAGCCCATTGGACTGGGGGTGATACGGTGCTGTTCGGAGGTGTACTATGTTATTCAGCTTCGTGAAGGTGTTAAATTCCCAACTCGTAAACTGTGGGCCATTATCGGATACCAGCGTCCGGGGCAACCCGAATGTACTGAACAAGGTGCGCAGAGCCTCTATGGTGGCGTGTGTGGTGGAACTCTTCATGGGTATCGCTTCTATCCACTTACTATGTGAATCCACCACAATCAGTAGCATGTGACCATCCATCGGCCCCGCAAAATCGATATGCAGCCTCGACCAACGCTCATCCGTTTCCGGCCACGCAACAGGGGGGTTTCTTTGGGGGGCATCGGGGCAGCTTGGATGCAACTGGTGCAGGACTTAACCATGTGCTCAATGTCATTATCGATCCGGGGGTACCACATCAAGGAGCGCCCTAGCCGCTTCATTGAGCAAATCCCTTGATGAGTATCACTACTACTTTCACACACACTACTTTTCCTTCATACATAACACTCAGGCCCTGATCCTGCAGTGCTTTTAACTCTGCAAGCAATGGCCCAAGCACAATCTCCATGTCCATGTCTTTGAACATCTGCATACTTTGCAATGAGTGCGAGATTCAGCATTTTCAACTGCGAGCGATACACAGCATCCACATTGAGCACACTGTAATATACGGTCAAAAGTTTGTGCACACCCCTGGCTGCTCCAATTGGGTTGGCAATCTCAAGTTCATCAGTGTACAGTAAAAGGTGAAGCAGCTTCTAAATGGAATTGGAAGGTATGTCACTCACATGCTTTTTATCAATTGCACCTTCTCGAAAGCTGCTCAGTGCATCTGTTTCAGCCACTTTGGGTTTCATTATCTGCTCAGTGACACCTTTACACTGCATGAAATTGCTCAACACGCTACCAATTGAAACATAGTAGAAAGAAGCCCCTCGCAGGGGCGTCTGCGCAAGCAGGCGTTTGGTGCGTAGCGACACCACGGACCCGAGCTAACGGGGGAGTTTTCACTCTCTCCCACGCTTAGCCGTGCGTGGCTTCGCCGTGTCCGGGGAAAAGGGGAATCCCCGGGGGTTGAGCCGACGCCGGGTGTTTGGACCTTTAAGGCCCCCCGGCTGAGGCAACACACCCCTTTGGCCCCTGCTTCACGTAGACGGCACCCCTGGGCTGACCCACCCAGGGGAAATCGGCAGTCGCCTTTTCCTGTCTCTCTCCTCCCACATCTTCGTCTTTCTCTCACACTTTTCATCTTTCCTGTCCTCTCCTCACTTCTGTTTACTTCCATATTTCCTGGCGGCAGGGGTTAACCTTGTGTAGGTATCCCACCTTGGATAATTTACATTGGGTTATAGTGTCAGCGTACGGCTGGCGTCGTGCGGACGTTTAACAAGTCCAGCCGCGTCCCCTTGTTGGGCTCCGTGGTGGGTGGTCGCCGCTGTTACCGAACGCATTCATCTTTTTATGGCTTCACAAGCATCCGCCGTCCTTGATCGGTCTCGTAAGAGAGGCCGCACCGAAGCAAGTTTTCATTTCTCGACAGAAACGAAAGTTACTTTCCCGAAGTACCACATCATCCACTGTGAAAGCACACCTCTAAGAAAGCTATCCCCATTTTTGGTGGCCAAGTGCCTAAAAGAAAAAATCGGACCCACATACAAAGCATCCAAAATGTCAAGCGGTGATCTCCTCTTGCAGCTAACCGAAAAAGACCAAGTGCCTAAGCTATCCCAACTAAGTTTGCTGAACATTTTGTACGTGGCGCAAAGCTGGAAACATGAAAATGGGGCGGAGGAAAGAAAGAGACAGAGGAGCGCCAAATTTCTTTCCTCCGCCCCATTTTCATGTTTCCAGCTTTGCGCCACGTACAAAATGTTCAGCAAACTTAGTCACCAACTCGCCCAAATACAAGTTCTTCTATCCCAACTAACTAGCATTGGAGAAACAGCTGTCACCGTTTCGGTCCATCGTTCTCTAAACACCAGCAGAGGAGTAATCTCCGAGGAAGACTTAGGCCTTAGTGACGAAGAGCTCCTCGAAGGTTTCCAAGACCAAAATGTCATAAAAGTCCAAAGAATAGTAATCCGCCGCAACGATCAGGAAGTGCCCACCAAACACGTAATACTAACCTTTGGAACAAGTGAAATGCCCACCTCTCTCGAGGCTGGGTGCGTAAAAATCAATGTCAGACCCTACAACCCCAACCCCAGACGCTGTTTCAAATGTCAAAGATTCGGTCACGCCTCGCACTCATGCAGAGGCAAAGAAACATGTGCAAAATGCAGCGCAAACGACCACAAATCCGAAAACTGCACATCCTCACCCCACTGTGTTAACTGTGACGGGGAACACCCAGCGTATTCCCGGTCATGCCCATGTTGAAAAAAAGAAGTGATCGCTCTGACCGTCAAAGAAAAAATATCATTCAGCGAAGCGCGAAAACGGCTGTCGTACCTTTTCCGCAGAAGTTACGCCGATGTGACGCAGTCGGGGGCAGCGTCACAAAGGCCTCAGGAGTCCACCGCAACCACACCCAGTGGTCCCGTGGTGACCCCAACCGCCCCCTTAAAGGAAGCAGCGCCATCTGCTCCATCCACATCAAAGGGCCCGCAGACTCCGGTCTCCCTGGGCCCTAAAATCAATCGAGTACCAAGGTCAAGGTCACGACGCACGCTGACGAAGGGATGAATCTTCTTGCCCCCCTTGTCATCTCCTCCCTGCGTAGCTTTCTACGTATTGACTGGCACGAAAGGAGAAAGAGCTTGAAGCGTGTGGCAAATACCTGTAATTCGTCTTGTACTTGGCGGAATTCTAAAAAATGTTTGCGGCACGTGATTCATGAAGTGTCATGCGCTATTTGCGAGACTGTTCCATTATAACTCTGAAAAGTGTTGCAGGGCCCTTTAACCAGCAAAAACTTTGAACATAGCTGGGATATTGCAAAAATAACTTTTATGATTGTTATTTGATTCGTGGCACTTATTTCATGTATTTCACGAGCTCCGGCAAAAAGTGCGAGAAGTACACAAACTGCATTGGCTTGATAAGATAATCAACAAAAGTTGTGCACTTGTTCATTGCAATCACTAGGGACTGTTCTCGCCAACGCACAGAACGTAGAGTACCTTGTTCTGATTTACAAGATCAATTTTTTTCGGTTCTTCCGAGCATAGGGCTCTTAATTTCAATAAGTACTTTGTGGCTTCCCGCCTCTAAATAAAATACCATCTGGGCTAAAGCCCAACCAAAGAATCACGAGGTTTACAACGAGCCCAAATGTGGACACTACTTCACCCGTGCTCAGGACATACTCCTCTAGGGCTGGCATCTCGCAAGCCTTTCCTCGTGTTGTTGCCTCATTTCCTGCAAAGTTATTTGTCAATAGTTTGCTAATTTTCTTGCTCCCAGCTCACAGCTTCCTATGGGATGAAGCGGTAGAGCGTGTGACATTTGCTTCCAGTGATTCTCACCATTTGTTCCCTTTGCCACCTCGAGTTGTCTTGACCGTCAGTTTCTGCGCAGACATTAACTGCCTCATCTTGTGATAGCACAATATGAGCTTCATAGAAAGTAGACATTTCTGTGCTTAAATCCTCATACCTGAATGGATAAATTTTGAATCGACTCCAATCTTTAAATGCAACCTCATGATAGTGCACATCCTTGTGCTCTTGCACATGCTTGTTCATGACAATGTGACTAATTAAGGTGCTCACTTCCGGCCCAGATCTTAGATATTCGGTGGTCTGGCTTGCAATGTCTGTTATATTCCGGAAACACCGGCCTGCTACATGCTTTGCCAGAGCACCTCCAGGAGCCGCTTCAGTCAGCTGTTGTTGGATTTTTTCCAGCTTTGCCTGGTCCAACTGGACTGCTGTAAATGGTCGCACATGGCAAAGGTTTTTCACCCGTCTTGGCTTGTAGATGGAATTTCCTCTCAACTTTCCCCAGGCTTGTTTGACATCTGTAGAAGTAAGCTGCTCCAGATTTTCGATTCCAGCCCTGAAGGAGTTGATGGAAGCCAAGGTTGAGGTTATAACAGGATGCAGACATTGTCATCACGCCCGACGCTGCAGACAACATATTCGGCGGTGTCAACTGATAAATCTTAAGGGCAGCCATATTGAATTTACAATGGCGCCCCCCTATAGGCCGTGAAAGTTGCGAATAGAGGAGGTCGTGCACCGAGTTTCGTTTGCGAAACGCTCCGTTTACCTTCCTTGGCGTAAGGGAGGCCGTGTGACACGGACCGCATCTCTGTCGGACATAACGACGAGGAAGTTAAACGAAGTTCGCGGGTGCCCGTGTGACAGGGGTATTACCCCCAACCAGTGAACACTAGGTTAAGAAGCCGCGGGAAATTGGTCGCCGAAGTGGCCAGTACACATACAGTCCTATGGCACATGACGAATAATGATAACAAAGATGCAAAAAAAAATATTTTAGAAATGTGACTTTGTGACTGTGACTGATGGCGCGCAGAAATTGCCATGCGCGCCAATGTTCCTAAAGTTCTGACGAAACCATTTTCGAAAAGTTTTGACAAAGTCCACGCAGCAACGATTGCTTCTGTACACACTGAAATGTTCACATGCCGCGGCCGCGCCATCGCTGAATTGAGGCGTCGTTCTCGTATGGACCATAGAGCTATGCTCTTATAGTGGAATTTGTGTATCTGTCGCCGAGTTTGCCCTGAGCCTGCCTTTCACACAAGAATCCTATTTGGGACACATCCATCGCGGCGACCAAGCGCAATGTTCGCTGGTACGCTAAAAATATTCTGTAAATAGGTGGCGTCTGTAACTATTTCGTTCCTTCCTTTTCACCAAGATTATGATTTTGACTGTAATAACTTCCCTCGTTTCAGTAGTACTTCCATAAATGCCCAGATGGGCTCCCGCGAGGTGTACCATTCGAGCGTCTACAGCCAAACCGATAATGAGCACGCAAGCGAGGACGACTCAGTAACTTGTCAAGAAACAGCGCGGACGGAAAACAAGGACAAAAGTAGGAGGAAACGAGCACTCAGAACGAGTGCTGACTATCAACCAAATATTTTATCGAAAAACAACGTATAAGCGAGAACTTTCTAGAACTACTCATGCGCAAACGTGCACATGGTGAAGCAGATACATGTGCTTTTAGTTACATCCTATAAGCTGTCAATGTACATAATCTCTTTGTTATGAAGAGACACCGAAGCTTGGCTGACGCAATCTTCTCCCAACTTGTTAGTGCTCCAGGCCTAATTGCTGCTTGTTGAAGCTCTTTCGTGTTCTTACAAAGAATACCATTCAGAAGGGGCACACATGCGCACTGGCAGAAGGTCGCGGACAAATTCTTAGCCCTCTAATTCTTAGCAGCTTTCCAGAAATGCACACTGAAGGGGTTGTAACAGCAATCACATCACTGCTGCCCTAATTTATTGTTTCATTTTTTTCAAAGAGGCCTTTGATAAGTTCTAGTTACGAACTTTAATGAGCTGTGTTGGCCCGCCTCTCCTTAAGGACCGCCGCCATTTCCATCCTTCTGATGTCCATTTCGACCTCTCGAAGTCTGATGCTGTCAGCATGCTGCTGTTGTGGGCGCCTCATATTATCCTCGTGCTGGCAAATCTGAAAGTTAAGCGTTCTTCTGTCGATATGGTAGTCAAGCAGGTGTATTTCGATGTCGTGATCATATCTGGCCTCCAGAAACGCCAGCGTCGCTTCAGCGTCGCACAAAGGAACATGCGCAAAAGATATTTAAGGGCTTACAAGCACTGCGGGCGTCTATGCTAATGCAACACATCTGATGAATAATAGTTGTTGGGGTGTAATGTTCCAAAACCGCGATATGATTATGAGACACCGTAATGGAGGGCTCCAGAAAACTCATCTGATGAAGCATGAGCACAAAGTGTGTGACCTTTCAGTTTGTGCAAATAGTTTCATTGTTCGGACTTGGTAAGTAGCCATCATAAGGTGGTTAATGCATACCCTTTAGCAACTGGCCTTATCTTAACGTGACACAAAGCAGCTACACATTTTGGTTTCAGCACACTGTTCTTTCGTTATTTAGAATTACTGACGAGTCTCCAGGCAAATTGAACCCTCCTACCTGTTACAGGACCGCCAATACCATTTAAGAACAGCAACTGCTTAATACGGTTAAATAAAAGATCACTTGCGATTAAAGACTACCGTACCAGCATTTCTTCATTGTGTACTGTCTGTACTGTCACATAATCAAAACCATACTTAGGAGTTAACAAAATCACAAAAGTACTGATAGTTATTAAAACAAAATTATATACATGGTTTTATTTGTGTATCAATCTCAAGGAGACATTCAGGGTCTCGTTTTGTTGCTCTCTTAATGCGTGCACTTGGCAGAATAGAGTCATGAAAGTTCTCTCGAACAGAATATTCTCACATGCTTGCTGTACCTTTCAGAGGCAATTACTGCACCCCGAATCTTCACCCTACGAAACTCTACTATCTCTTTTTCCTGCAGTTGCGTATGCACAGGAACATCACGTACCACTTCAGGCTTGTCTTCAGGGAACAAACGGGGGGTTAAGGATATCATAGTTGAAATCAAGAAGAAGAAATGGATATGGGCCGGGCACGTAGCACGTCGGCAGGATAACCGCTGGTCATTGAGGGTAACTGACTGGATTCCAAGAGATGGCAAACGCGTGAGGGGGGAGACAGAAAATTAGGTGGGTAGATGAGATTAAGAAGTCTAGAGGAGTAATGCTGTCCAAACATTTTTTCGCAGAGCTTTCTTGCATTAACGAAAGCGCATGGCTGCTTGCACCGTGTCTTCAGAACCAACAAACTGCTGCGCAGCAGTCGCCTGGTAGCAATCTGCAAAGCCACTCCATTGGCAGATGTAATTAGCTGCAAAAGTCTGCCCATATTCATAGGCGTTCGCAGGGTTCCCCTTCGGGGGGGGGGGGGGGAGTGTTCGTCGCAGTGCCCCCCCCTATTTAATGTATGGGGCTGACTTTGGGCCCCCCCCTCTCACCCCCACTGCCCCCCCCCCCCCCGCCCCCCCCCCCCCCCGTGCGCGCGCCTATGCCCATCCTTGTTTCAAATCTGAAACAAGAATGCGCCCTTAGAGGGCCGGACAAGAGAGCAGCCATTGGTAAGTGCAACACCTGATGAACGTTGTAGGTTATGTTCTTCCGGCCATAGAAAAATTCAACTCCATTAGCAAACTCTGTCAGCAGTTGAGTGCTGAGGTCTACATCTGCACTTGAAATCGTATCCTTCAGCAGGAGAAACACACCTGACACAAGAAGGCTCCAGTGAGTCAAGCACGCTAGTCAGATAGGGCATACTGTAATGAAGAAGCCAGTGCTGCCATTCGGAGGCCTTCCAACACTTTCTCAACTGCAGCGAACTCGGCTGAGGGCTTACACATACAGGCATTCGTATTCCACAAAGCCTTTTGTTTATAGGCCTCGTGGTAGACAGCATGCCAATGTAATAGTTCGTCCCTGTGTCCGAGAACCACAATTCAGTCGACTGTCTTGAGACACCAAGTAGGATACAGTGCATATAATTAGGGCACCATGACCAAGCAGGACTAAGTTCTGGCAAGTTGATAAGAGGAGAGAGGCCCTTCACTCCATGTACAATGGTGCCAGTATGCCAAGCAGCCATCATGTCTGCCAGGACCTTGTTTATCGGTGCTATCAGGATAGGGTTGATCCATGCTGTATTTGATGGTACCTATTAAAAAAAATTAAAAGAATACACACAGTACCTTTAAATTTGCGGCAACTGATTAGTAAAGCAATCAAATGGGCTAGTTGGTGCATGCTCGTGTCGAAATGCACATAGTAAAGCAGTTACTGAAGAATTAAATCATGACGGGAAAAGAACCAGTGAGATGCAGTGCATATAATTCACGTACGTGGTTCTAAACATGAATGTGGCAAATGAATTCTATTTGCCTTTTGCGCTCACCTATACTTGAGGTACGTTGTGACATCTACTCAACCACACAGACTGCTACATTTTGTCGCAATGGTAGTATGTGTCTGAGCTCGCTGAACTTTCTAACCTAAAAAAAGAGTGGTTAAATTGTGCTAGGTATCTTGTGGCACTTGCCTTCTACGGTGGTCCCTGCATGGTAGCGCCAGCTACAACCAAAGTACCCATTGAATTGTGCCATTTGTTGCATCGAAGCTCTGGCAGGTGCATCTGCAAGCAGCATATACGGAAGACCTGCACGAGTATGGAAAATGATGTGAATATACATTCGAGAGTTGTGTGGAACATACACTCGAGAGTTGTGAGGTGCTCAAATATTATACAGAAGACATTTTACCTTGGGGCACACTTGTGCGCCGGAAAGTGTACATGTGATGCCACTTGTATTCAACTTCTCTAGTTGCTGCGCAAAAGGCCTGCAGAAGCATTGGCATATTTAGTTAGTTAATTTGGTGTTTTATGGCGCAAAAGCAGCTGAGGCTATGCTGCGCCAGACACAAGGTGTTAAGAAGAGGGTAGTGAGATGATGAAGTTCTAAAGCTTATTTAAAAAACCACATTCTTTTAGAAAGTTTAGCACGTCAGGCAGGGGTACTAGAGAGTCATCTCCTAACAGCAGAGCAGGGTGTAAGGGTATGTGTTGTTTGTATAGTATGCTGAAATATTTTTGTCTCTGTGTTTCAACATCTGGGCATGTGATTATAATGTGTATAAGTGTGAGTGGTTCTTGGCATTTTTCACAGATTGGCTGTTCTTCCTTTGTGAGTAAAAAGTTGTGTGTCAGGGTGTGTGTGTCCAATGCGAAGTCGGCATAATATAACTTCGATAAACCGTTGTTGGTGACGGCAGGTCTTCCATTCACCGAGTATGGGCTTCACCAGGTGGAGCTTGTTATGCGTGCATGTGCCCTACTCTTGTTGCCATTTTGCTTTGAAAGCTAAACGAATTGTTCGCTGGATGTCTTTAAGGGGAATTTTCACTTTTGCTACTGTTTTGTGTGCTGCCAAGGAGGCATATTTATCTGCTTTTTCGTTTCCAGGTATCCCAACATGACTTGGGACCCAGCAGAAACGGATGGAAACTGCCTGGCTGTTTAAATATACCATGTTTAAAATGTCACCCACTAATGGCTCACATTCGGATTTTATATGTAGAACTTTTAGTGTACTTAGTGAGTCGGTGTATATGATTGCTTTCTTGTATTTGCCAGCGATGATTTTCCAAACTGCTTGGCTCAAGGCATAGGCTTCAGCTGAAAAAATGGAAAAACTACCAGGTACTCTCACAGAAACTGCACTTTCCGCTGTCGCGATCCCAATACCCACGTGGTTTTCTGTTTTTGAGCCATCTGTGTAAAATTCTTCGTAATCCCTATATTCATACTGAAGTGTATGGAATTCTTGAATTATGTGTTCTGGTGGAGTGCTTTTTTTGTTGAAACGGCCTAGTGAAAACTCGCAAAGCTGTGACAGGTCGAACCATGGCGGCAGTCTTGGTGGTTTAATAGCGACATGCAGTGATCCTTCAGGGATGGTCCTGCGTGGCCTGGAAGAGGGAGAAAGAAATAATAACGACAAAGATCAAACTGAACATCAGCTTTCGTGAAGCCAGACAGCGTGTTTCCCCGCATTTTGCAGGGAGCACGTACGCCGAAGTGGTGCAAAGGGGGTCAGCACCACTACGGCCTCCAGCGATGCCCCGGACCACGCCTGGCGTGCCGAGGCAAACGCCAAGCGCCCCCCATGGGGGGGAGCAGCCTCGGCTGCCCCACCCTCCCCAAAATCGGCCCCACCGAAGGCCCCTGCGAACCCCTGGCAGCAGCCAGGGCAGCATCCAAGCCAAAGAGGTCCCCTCGACCTCTGACCAGGTGGGGTCGAAGGCTTCGTCCGCCGTGACGAAGCCTACCCTTCGCAAACCCCGCTCGGTAGAGCGACTGTCCGTCGCCTCGACAGACGCGATGGACATCTCCAGCACACCAGCGCAGCCTGCGCCTAAGGAGCGGCGAGGTCCTCTCGACCGCTCCAAAAAAGACAAAATGCCCATTACAGGGCCTGACAAAGGCTCTGTAAAATAAATCACTTTCCTCTTTTGCTACACACACACCACACACACACACAGTCAAAATGGACAACATACTACAGTGGAACGCTAGAGGACTCTTACACAATCTCGACGACATACAAGAACTCCTTAGAAAATTTCGTCCAAAGGTGCTGTGTGTACAGGAGACACACTTAAACCCTAAACACACAAATTTCCTACGCCAGTATGTCGTTTTTCGCAAAGACCGCCAGGATGCCCTCGCATCATCGGGCGGTGTTGCAATTATACTAGATAAAAACGTAGCATGCCAGCAGTTTACACTCCGAACGGCTCTGGAGGCAGTGGCCGTGAGAGCTATAATTGGAAACAAACTCATTACGATATGCTCAATATATATACCACCACACTACCAGCTACACAAACACGAATTCCAAACTTTTATTGATGAGTTGCCCGAGCCTTACCTCGTTCTCGGCGATTTTAATGCGCACAGCAGCCTGTGGGGCGACTCTCGCACCGACGCGCGAGGCCGCCTCATTGAGAATTTTTTGTTGAGTAAACATGCGCCTGTAGAAAGCAAAAAAAGAAGCCACGTTTTTTAGCCTCGCAAATAAATCTTATTCGTCTATCGATCTTAGCATCATCTCACCATCTATTTTACTTGATTTTAACTGGGACGTTATTAAAAACCCGTACGGGAGCGATCATTTTCCCATACTAATAAGCACTCCACAAGAAAACGGATCTCCACCGCACGCTCCCAAGTGGGTGGCTGAGGCAGCGGATTGGGAGAAGTTTAGAACTCTTACCAGTATCTCGTGGGATGAGATGTCGTCCTTAGAAGCTGGTGCCGCTGTTCAGTATTTTACCGCTTTTATTATTGACGCTGCTTCGAAATGTATTCCTCAATCAAGTGGTAATTTTGCCAAACGTCGCGTTCCATGGTGGAACGACGACTGTCGGAGCGCTCGCAAAAAGCAAAACAAAGCGTGGGGGTTATTGCGCGACTCCCCCCACTGCTGAGAATCTTATTAATTTTAAACAAATCAAGTCACAAGGGCGGCGAACACGCCGACAGGCCAGAAGGGAGAGCTGGGAGAAGTTTTTATCGGGCATTAATTCCTACACGGACGAGGCTAAGGCCTGGAACAAGGTAAATAGGATAAGAGGCCGACAAACCCATTCTCTGCCTTTAGTTAACACAGACGGCAACAGTCTGGAAGACCAAGCAGACTCTCTGGGCGCACATTTTGAACGTGTGTCCAGCTCTACGCACTACTCCGACACGTTCAAACAACACAAAGCAACTATAGAAAGACAAAAATTGGAACGAAAATGTGCGAAAAACGAGGCATTTAATGAAACATTTAACTTAGCTGAGCTGCTAGCAGCACTTAACTGCTGCAAAGATTCTGCCCCAGGCCCTGACCGTGTCATTTACCAAATGCTCAAGCACTTACCCCACGAAACAAAGAAAACACTCCTCTGCATCTATAACGCGATATGGACTTCTGGCGAGATGCCTTCTGCCTGGAAAGAGGCCATTGTAATCCCTCTTTTGAAACAGGGAAAGGACCCATCTTGTGTATCCAGTTACAGACCCATCGCGCTAACAAGTTGCTTATGCAAAGTTTTTGAAAAAATGATAAACAGCCGGTTGATACATTTCCTCGAAACACACAAACTACTAGACCCGTACCAGTGCGGATTTAGGGAGGGTCGATCCACATCCGACCACCTAATCCGCATTGAGTCACAAATTCGCGACGCATTTGTCCACAAACAATTCTTCCTTTCTGTTTTCCTAGATATGGAAAAGGCTTATGACACCACGTGGCGGTATGGAATACTCAGAGACCTGTCACATTTGGGCATACGGGGTCGAATGCTTAATATAATCGAATGTTATCTGACTAACCGCACATTCCGCGTTCGGGTTGGAAATGCTCTGTCACGATCGTTCGTGCAGGAAACCGGGGTACCACAAGGTGGTGTACTTAGCTGCACACTTTTCATTATAAAAATGAATTCGTTGTATCTTTGCATCCCACGAACAATGTTCTATTGCACATATGTGGATGACATTCAGATAGCGTTTAAATCTTGCAGTCTAGCAATTTGTGAGCGGCAGGTCCAGCTTGGTCTAAACAAGGTGTTCAAATGGGCAGATAACAACGGGTTCAGAATAAACCCACAAAAAAGCACCTGTGTTCTTTTTTCTAGGAATAGAGGCCTACACCCAAATCCCGAAATTGAGCTGCATGGCCAGCAGATACCTGTGGAGGCGGAACATAAATTTCTAGGATTGATTCTTGACTCGAAACTCACATTCATACCACACATCAAATCTATAAAAAACAAGTGCATAAAAACAATGAACATTCTAAAAGTGCTGTCACGGACTGCATGGGGTAGTGACAGGAAGTGCCTAATGAATCTTTATAAAAGCCTCATTCGGACGCGCCTAGATTATGGGGCCGTTGTGTATCAGTCTGCCACCGCAAGCGCTTTGAAGATGCTCGACCCCGTTCACCATCTAGGCATTCGCCTTTCTACGGGCGCTTTTCGTACGAGCCCCGTAGAAAGCCTGTACGCTGAATCCAATGAGTGGTCGCTCCACCTCCAAAGATCGTACACGTCATTCACATACTTTCTCAAGGTGAACGCAAACATTGAACACCCCTCACACTCTACTGTCAATGATTTATCGAGTTCTGCCCTCTTCAACAATCGTCCTGCGGTGAGAGAGCCCTACCCGCTTCGAGTGAGAAGCCTTGCGGAGGAAATGGATATTCCACTTTTTGAACAGTGTTTGATGGCCCCCGCTGCACATCTCCCGCCATGGCAATGGCAGCTCATTGACTGTGATGTATCCTTTTTGGAAGTCACGAAACACGCACCCATTGCACATATACATATATACTTCCTCGAACTGCAGCACAAATACACATGTCCAGAATTCTTTACAGATGCCTCAAAGACTCATACTGGTGTTTCATACGCAGCTGTCGGTCCATCCTTTTCAGACTCTGGTATATTGCACCCTGAAACAAGCATCTTCACAGCAGAGGCTCATGCGATATTTGTGGCTGTCAAACACATCAAGGAATTAAAACTACAACACGCCATTATATACACGGACTCTCTGAGCGTAGTAAAAGCCTTAAAAACTCTGGAAAAACATAGAAATCCTGTCCTTGTGTCACTTTACTCTCTCTTATGCACGATCTACACATTAAAACAACATGTCGTAGTGTGCTGGGTACCAGGGCACCGCGAGATCGGTGGAAACGAGTTGGCTGACCAACTAGCTGCAACCGCCCTGGACAACGCTACCGCTAATGCATCCACAGCTGTCCATACACTTGACCTGAAACACTTCCTAAAACAAAAGCTCAGGGCGTATTGGCAGCGTTCATGGGATAAACAAACGCAAAACAAATTACATGTTATCAAGCCGAATCTTGGAAACTGGTCACCAGTATCCAGGTCGCGCCACACACAAGTAACACTTACCAGGCTACAAATAGGACATACACACAGCACACACGTATACCTTCTGTCCGGCGGTGATCAGCCCAGATGTGAGAGATGTGGAGAACCACTTACGGTTCTCCACATCCTCGTCCAGTGCAGTGAATTAGACGCTATCAGAAAAAAGCATTTGTTATTACCGTACCGACAGCAACTTCCACTACACCCTGTCATGTTCTTCGGTAGCGATGCGCTTTTAAACACGAATCATTGTTGGCGTTTTTAAAAGATGTTGATTATTTTCACACAATATTTCGAGGTGCTTCGTAGCACGACCTCTAAACAGAGGTCGTTGCTGCGATGGCTATATAAAGGAAAGCACTTGCCTCGCGGCCCTTGGGTCCAATGGCGTTGACGAGGCATTCGTGCTGTTGCCATATACCCCCCATCCAAGTTTTATTACCACGAGCACCGCCATTCATTCCCGCTACACACATTTCACGTTACTCTCATCATTTTAATAGTTATGTGTCTTACCCGCCTGCGGGCGCGGAATTTTAGGCCCCTTTACAGCCACATAGCATTATCATAGTTCATATCCTCTACATATCACCGCAAATCACGTACCAATGTTATTCTATCATCACTGTTCATGGCGCTCTTTGGCCAAGCATGGCCCTTGCGCCACTAAAACCAACATATCATCATCAAAAGCGGCAGTATTCCTCGAAGCGTAGGACAAGTGGTTTGATTTTAGGTTCGGTTTGTTGAGGTAGTGTAAGCGCGAGTTACACTTTGTGGCAATTTCGTAGCAGATGTGTTCAGGTGACGATCTTATTCTTAAAACATATGACAGGGTTAGTAATGCTCTTCGATAACACAGAGGAGGCTCGTTGCATTCTACGTATAGACTTTGTACAGGCGATGTTCTGTAAGCACCACTGGACAGACGGAGACCCAGGTTGTGTATAGGGTCAGGACGGCGAATGTATGAGTCTCGCACTGAGTCGTAGACAACGCAACCGTAGTCTAAAATGCTGCGTACAAGAGATCGGTAAATACGTATAAGGCAGAGTCGATCGGAACCCCAGTGCTTACGGGAGAGCACTTTGAGAACGTTGAGTGCTCTGTTTGCCTTAGTTTTCAGAGCGTTTATGTGTGCCAGAAAGTTGTTTTCGGTCGAATGTGATTCCTAGAAATTTGTATTCTTGTTTTACCGGCATTTCGATGTTGTTTAGTTTGAGAACAGGGTCAGGGAACAATCCTCTTTTTTTGTGTAAAGAGAACAGCGGTGGTTTTTTGGGTTGAAAAGCGGAAACCATTTTGGTCGGCCCATCTCGTAAGTTGATTTATTGTAATTTGAAGTTCCCTTTCACAGGATGATAGGCTGGAGGCACGGCAGGCGATTTGGAGATCGTCAACGTAGATGGAGTGCATGACTGTAGGGGGTATAGCTCTGTTGATGGAGTTCATTTTGACAATGAAAAGAGTGGTGCTCAGAACGCAACCCTCTGGTACACCATTTTCTTGGACAAATATTCGTGATAATACC
The DNA here is from genome assembly GCA_030522465.1 of Rhipicephalus appendiculatus. NCBI lineage: Eukaryota > Metazoa > Arthropoda > Arachnida > Ixodida > Ixodidae > Rhipicephalus > Rhipicephalus appendiculatus. Next base: position 45,462 of record JALIZH010015267.1, read on the forward strand.
GTACCCAGACGTACTTGAAATGTTCTATTAGATAGGAAATTACATAGGCAGTTAAGCATTCTTCCGCGAATCCCAATGTTTGCTAGATCTCTGAGAATCCCATATCTCCAAGTTGTGTCATATGCTTTCTCTAAGTCAAAGAAGACGGCGAGACAGAGCTGTTTGTGTAGAAATGCTTGTCGTATTTCTTGTTCCAGCCTAACGAGATGATCAGTGGTGGAACAGCCCTTTTTGTATCCACACTGGTGCGAGTGTATTAGGCGCTCTGACTCAAGAGTGAAGGTGAGTTTTATATTTATGATGCTTTCGTATGTTTTTGCTAGGCAGCTTGTTAACGCAATGGGCCTGTAGCTACTTGGGGATGTTGGGGGTTTACCAGGTTTGAGGAAAGGTATAACTATTGCATTTTTCCAATCTTCAGGCATTATGCCAGAGTCCCATATTTTGTTAAAAAACTGGAGAAGTGCCTGCGCCGCTGCTTGGGATAGGTGTGCCAACATAGTGTAGTGTACCTGGTCAGGCTCTGTTGCCGTTTTTTTACCGGCGGAAAGTACTCTGTTTAATTCGTGCAGTGTAAGCGGAAGGTTATAAGATTCATTTGAGGTGCTGGTAGTAGGTAGTCTTTGTTTTTCTGCATTTTCTTTGTATTTCAGGAATGTATTGGTGTAATTTGCTGAACATGACACCTCGTAAAAGTCTTCGCCCAATACGTTGGCCTGGTCTTCTAGTGTTGTTTGTGTGTTTGGACTTGTGAGGAGTCGTATTGTGTAGGAGGAGTACTCTCCTTTAAACTTCCTGACCTGGTCCCACATATGTTTGGATGTGACTGAACTGTTAATTGATGATATGTATTTCTGCCATGAATCCTTTTCTGCCTGCCTTGGAATAAATCGGGCTCTGGCTTTTGCCTGTTTGAAATTGATGAGGTTGGTGTAGGTGGGGTATCTTCGCAGAATCCCCCAGGCCTTATTTTGTTGTTTTTTGGCGTCAGTACACTCGCTTGTCCACCAAGGGTTAAGTTTCTTACGTACGATGCCGGATGACTGCGGTATTGCCTTTTCTGCAGCTGAAACTAGTACTTTAACGAACTTTTCGTTCAGTTCCTCAACAGAAAGTTCCGATGAGAAAGCTTCGTCGAGCTTAGCATTTTCTGTAAAAATTGGCCAGTTCGCGAGCTGCAGTTTCCACCGGCGCGGCTTGCTGGTTAAAGTTGGGTAGGATGGTACGAGTTTTATGATGCCGGGTTGATGATCACTACCGTATGACGTGTTGAGAACCTCCCATTTAAGATCGTTAAAAACACACGGTGAACACAGGGCAAGATCTAAACAACTAAAAGTGCGTGAGGTTGGTGAAAAGTAAATAGAAGCGCCGGAGTTCAAAAGGCAAATATCGTTTGACAAAACGAAATCTTCAACGATCTGCCCTCTTTGATCGGTTTTGTCGCTATCCCAAAGGGTGGAATGGGCATTGAAATCCCCAACTAAAATAAATGGTTTTGGTAGCTGTTCCACTAGATTTTCTAGGTTTTTAGAGGTAAGAAGGGTGTGAGGTGGAATATATAGCGAGCAGATGGTGATGGTTTTGTATGATAGAATGGTGACGGCTATGGCCTCGAGAGATGTGTTAATTTAGACATCCCGCGTAGGAATGCTGCCTTGCACAACTATGGCTACTCCTCCCGAAAGACGGTTGCAATGTTCGCGGTCCTTTCGGGCAACTGTAAAGCCCTTTAGGAAATGGTCATGTTTTGCACCAAGATTTGTCTCTTGGAGGCAAAAAGCCACTGGTGAGAACTTGTTGATGATGTCCTTTATGTCACCTAAATTATGAATTAAGCCTCGACAGTTCCAATGTACGATAAAAGCCATGATGAAATAAAATTAAGCAAATGTACTTGTGGTGATTGTTCGGTTAAAATTAAATATGATAGGTGACATTATTAAGGACTGAAACTACAGACAGATGCGATAACCGTTTTGGTTATCGCTTGCTTTTCATGGTTATTGGGACCTTTTCTTGTTTGGCGCGCTCCAGGGAGCGCTTGTCCTTCGGCCTGTAGCTAGCACTGTCTGTTACAAAATTCAAGAATGGTCAAAGGCAAACTGCTTGACTCTCAACGAAACGAAAACAAAATGTGTTATTTTCCGTGCTCAAGGTAGTTCTATTACTTTCCCAGACAACATTGTTTTAGGTCCATATACGATTACCACTACGTCTTCTATGAAAACACTCGGAGTGCGCACATGTCCTGGAATGAACATGTTGGCAGTGTCTGTTCGAAGGTGCGAAAAGTTGTCGGTATATTAAATCGCTATCGAAATGCATTACCTTTTAAAATTAAGCGTCTCATTTATCATGCTCTTTTCCATTCACACCTCACTTATTGTTCACTCATATGGGGTAACACCACCGCACAAAACATTCAGATGCTGGAAACACTTGAAAAGAAAGCAATTCGAGCCATCGCAAATGTTCCTTTCTCTGAACATACGGCAGAACTCTTCCGGAAATATCGAATAATTAAAACTGGGGACATATGCAAACTGAAAACACTACATTGCTACAAGATCGCTATGCTGGGAAAGCTAGACTCATTTCTAGCCCTTGCAGATCTACAAGTAAAAGCGCATATTCATATCGCTGTCAAGTCCCATGGCAAATTCCCTTTTCCCGCACCATATATGGAAAACAGCGCCTTTGCCATACACTTCCTTTTCTAATAAACCACTTCAACAAAAAAAAATGTTGACGTCTTAACACTAAGCAAAACTAAAATGTTGGACCTGTTCTTGTAGCAGGTTATGAACCACATGGAATGAGAAAATTGAAGAAAAAAAAAAGACTTTTGAGAGCATGCTTCTATTATTACTTTATATGTTACATAAAAAGCGTTTTTCGGTTTGTATCTTTTTGCAGTTGCTATGTATTTATTCTTTCTTAATCATGAAATTTTCATTTCTTGTTATTCATATGCAGTCGAAGTGCTGTGTACCATTGTATACATTGTAACGTGAACTTTTGTGCTGAGACCACCTTCACCACTGTCTGCCTGGGGGGACCGGAGCTTTGTCAAGCCGAAGAACTTTCGGCTTTTTCTCCAGTTCTCCCTTTTTCACCTTACGTATGAAATGGTGAAAATAAAAGATTTTTGATTGATTGATGTGTGAGCTAATCTCGAAGATGATCGCACAGGTGGATTAAGAAGCGTATGTCTTGTATGTGACTGATAAAAAAAAGCAATGGAGCAGACAAAGGCGAGCGATTATGCGACGGGATTCAAGGTTTGGAAGGGACAGGGTACGTTTCAAAGCAGTTATACTAATGTATGGTGAATATTGGGATGCTATAAAGCGCGCTGCGCGGTTTTGTACTGCTTCTATTTCATCTCTAAGATATGATTGTGAAGGGTGCCAAATGGATGACGCGTACTCGAGTTTCGGTCGTACATATGTTAGGTATGCCAGTTTCTTGATGTCAGCGGATGCGGACTTCAGATTGCGACGTAGGTAACCAAGTGTGCGTGATGCCTCCGAACAGATAGTTTGAATATGTGGTGCCCATGATAGTGAAGGGTTCAAGTGCACTCCTAAGTACTTGTAAGTCTCGGCTGAGCTGACGGGGGGACGAATTGATGTAGTATGTATGGTTTATCGTAGTGCGTTTTCGTGAGAAGGAAATTAGTTTACATTTTGACAAGTTTAATGGCATGTACCACTGTTCACACCATTTAGCAATACTGTCTAAATCATGTTGCAGAGCTATGATGTCATCCGCGTTATGAATAGGGTTATAAAGAACACAGTCATCGGCGAAAAGGCGTAGTTTTGATTTTATGTTAGCGGGAAGGTCATTGATGTAGATTAAAAACAGTAGTGGGGATAAACCTGCACCTTGAGGAACGCCTGATGTTACGCTAGTGAATCGAGAGTTGCTGTTGTTGGCGGTAGTGAATTGAACGCGACCTTTGAGAAAGTGTTCCAGCCAACGTATTAAGTTTTGACCGATACCTAAAGAACTGAGCTTAATGAGTAAATGTGTATGAGACACCCGGTCGAATGCCTTGGAAAAATCCAGGAATATTGCATCTATTTGAAGGAGCTTATCCATATAATGTAGTAAATCGTGCGTAAATTCTGCCAGTTGAGTTTCACAGGAACGTTTCTTGCGGAAACCATGCTGTTGTGGGTAGAAAAAGTTAGTTGATTCGAGATGTGCCATTGAGTTTGAAGCGATTATGTGCTCAAGCAGTTTGGATGGAACACTAGTCAGGGAAATAGGTCTGTAATTGGTGGCAAGTTCTTTTTTTCCAGACTTAAAAATTGGAACAATTTTGCCTATTTTCCAGTCGTTGACGACCGAGTCTTGCAAAGACTGGTTAAATATCAGGCAGAGTATTTTGCTAGAAACTGTGATGGTATTTTTAAGAAGCTTACTATTAATGTTGTCGCAGCCTGCTGATGAAGCTAACTTAAGGCCGTTTATCAGTTTAGATATGCCATCCTGGGTTATGTGGATCTCGGGCATAGCTGTGGTAGAATAGTCCGCTATGGGTTCACTGTTAGTCTCAGGAGTGATTGTGAAAACAGATGAGAAGTAATTATTAAGGGTGGTTGCGCACTGGTCAGATTTGATGGGTTCGTCATCCTCGTTAATGAGTTGAATGTGGTTTTGTTGAGTTTTGGCCGAGATGATACACCAAAATTTTCTGGGGTTAGTATGCAGTATAGTGAGCAGATCGGAAGAAAAGAATTTAGCTTTCGTTTCGTCTAAATCTTGGAGGTACTGTTTTGCACATTGGTAGTAACGTTCCCATGATTCAGGGGATTTGTTTATTCTAGTCAATCTGTAAAGGCGTTTTTTCCTATTCAGGAGCGTTTTGAGATGCTTGTTAAACCACGGATTATGATTGTCCGTTTTCACAAGGATTGTAGGTATAAATTTATTTTTTAGGGTTGTCATAACGCTTTTATAAAGTTCCCAATTTGCGTTAACGCTGCGTTCTAGGTATGTGTTCTGGAAGTTATGAAAAAAGCGCTCCACTTCTTCATTTATGAGATCGTAATTGCCCCTGTTATAATCGGTGATTTGTTTGCTTGATGGGGATTTTTTTTCTTTTTTGTTATCGAGATAACTACGTGTAAGAAACTGTGATCACTAAGCTCAGGTATAGCAGTTATACTAGATATGTCGTCTGGGCAATTTGTTAGCAAGAGATCGAGCGTGTTGTCGCCTCTAGTGGGGCATGTAATAACTTGGTGGAAATTGAAGTCTAATATTAAGTCAAGGAACTGTTTAGATTCATTAGACGGGGATCTGTGGCATACTGTTAGAAAAGGCCAATTAATGGTTGGATAGTTGAAGTCTCCAAACAGGAAGATAGGAGAGTTAGGGAATGTCTTTTTTATGTTGTGTAATGCGCAACGAAGATAATAGCAAAAAAAGTGGCTGGCTTTCTGGGGGTCTGTAGCAGATTCCAAAAATAGATTTCAGGGGCGAATTATGTACGCATATCCATGATAGTTCTAGGTCGTTATCATGACAAATGAGGGATGACTGTAAGTTACTTTTGATAGGTATGAGTACGCCACCACCTCTCCTACCGGTTCTATCATGACGATAAAGTATGAAATCTGTTGGCAGAATTTCGCTATCTCTGATGTCTTCATTCAGCCACGTTTCGGTGAGAAGAATAATATCAGCATCTGTGTCTGATATGTAGCTACAGAGGTGATCGCGTTTGGGTACAACACTTCGTATGTTAGTGAAAGCAATATTAAGAAAAGAGCATGCTTGGCGGCTCGGAGCACAGACCGGGGTGAAACTAGTCGAATTGCGTCAATTGCTTCCTTCAGTGGCACGGTCGGGCACATATCTGTTGCTTTCTAAGAAGCGAGAGCACTCCTTCACGCTATCCGTTTCTTTGTCGTAGAAGTACGTCTTCTTGCCTACATGAAGGCGATCGAGTGCCAGTTTGAAGGGGCGTTTCTGGGGGCGTATAAATTTGAGCAGCTTTGACCGCGCGAGACGGGTAGCGGGTGCGAAATCCTCTCTCACGGCATAGTTAGTGTCTTTTAGTTCATGACCGCAGGCCAGAATTTTTGCTTTAGTCTTGAAGTGATTCAGTATCGCAATAATGGGTCGTTTTTTTCCCGGACAGAATTTACCGATACGGTGTGCGCGTTCAATACTTCCCGCGTCTAGTTTTAACTTTAGGTTGTTCAAACACAGTGTCACGACTTTTTGCTCCGAGGTATCCCATGATTCGCTTTCTGCGTCGTCAAGACCAAGAAAAAGCAGGTTGTTTCTGCGTAGCCTATTGTTCGTGTCAAGACTGGCAGCTTTAAGGACTTCTATGTCACTTTTAATTTGCTCTGTGTTGTTTGTGTTATAATCAGTTACTGTATCACGTTTTGTCGATTCAAGTAAGGTTACGCGGTCGTTCAATGATGTGAGCAGCTTTTCTTGCGCGACTTGAGCACTCTTGAGCGGGGCTAGGTCGGAGCGAATTGTCTTTTGTTGTTCTTCTATTTTCTTGATTGCCGTTAGTATAGGCTCTAGTTCGCGCGTTCCAGTTGGGCCGGGGTTAAGCTCCACATCACCAGAAAGTAACAACAATATCTGGCACAGAATCTTCAAGGCAGCAATATCGCGACACAGACTGATGACGCGACGCCATTTGATGTCATAGGGACAAGACACCGTAACTAAGAACGGATCGTCACTACGAAACTCTTTCGAGAGACCAATGTAACTAACCTGGAAGGTTAGCTGCGGTGTAAGCATTTTGGGGCTTGCGGTGCCGCGCCCCGTCTGAGGTGCGTATCTCGTCCGATTATGTAGATCCCATTCAGGTCCCATGGTTGATGACGTTGTCGATGATGAGTGTGGCCAGGCGAAGTACAGTGTTCGCGCCGGATATGGGTCAGTCGCTACGTTCGGTGGATCGGCTGGTAGATGGGTGATGGCGTAGTCCACTTCATGCTGAGCGGACGCCAGTTGTTCCGACGGGAGGGCCACGAGCAGGGACAGGTTGTTCAGCAGCAGGCTAATCAGCATCTGGAAGGTTAGCAGCGGTGTAAGCATTTTGGGGCTTGCGGTGTCGTGCCCCCAAAGTTGTCTTCCCATAGTTTTATCAGCGTGAAAGTGTCCGCTTCGGACCAACGGACCCTTTCTTTCGCCGCTGCAGGCTGCGTGCCGCTATCCTTCTGACTTGACGCCATGAGCACAACGAGGCGACGCGGTCTACTCACTGACAGCCACTGTAAACACTGAGCACACAGCCAACATAACCACATGGCCGCGCCGCCACCGCTGTTGACAATGTCGCTGGGAACGAGAGTATTGAAACATTTTATAATGACTAAATTGAGTTATTTGAAAAATAATCTCGAGATACTTGAAAATAAGAACAGGTTAATAGTTGTTATGATTTATTAACGCTTTAATATATAATTTGTTTGTGGCCCCCCTCCGGCGAGAGTACTTCCTCGTGACGAAAACATGGCGAAAACTCATTCGAATGAGTTCAGCTAACTCATTCGTTTCCTGAAGTCATTTTCGTTAAGTGACATTAGACTTCCCCGTGTGGCAGCCAACTAATGTCATTAAACGCAAATGTCATTAGGTGAAAATGACATTAGAACCTCTCGTGTGACAGGGGTATTAGACATTGAGAATCCCAACCTGCGAGTCTGCGGCGTGCACTTCATTACAGGTAAGGAATTGCTTTCGACTTACGCAGCGCGATAACGGCGATATTCAAGGAAAAAAGGTTAGTTTTGTAACTTCGTTCATTTTGCGTTCGTAGGAAAGCCAGCTAATTTGTTGGACGAGACGGACCCTGACTGGGCTCCGTCGCTTCTCCTCGGCTACACTGCCAAGAAATTGGACCCCCTCACGACACGAACGCCTTGAAAAACGACGCGCCGTAAAGGGGCAGGCGGACGCCGAAAAGCGGGAATCCGAAGCGCAGGAACGGCGTGCCGAGGCCGACGCGGCAGCGATAGGGATCCAGCAGTGTGCTGATCGGCCACTCTCGCCGCACCCGACTGGAGAAACCGACGCTGACGAAAGTGATACAGGTAAGTTAACGCTTCTGTTTCGGCTAGTGAAGTTCGAGGCCGTTTCCGGCGCGTAAGCGAATGTCTTGGAAGCGATTTGTGAAGCGTTTCTGGGGAGAGTCAAAATTGTCGCGTCACTATGAAATCTCGGGCATTTTTACATTACAGGTGTTGCAGTGCAGACAGATTATCATGGAGGACACTGTTGCTACTGGAGCAACAGTGCATCTCCCTGAATGAGCGCCTCTATGCCGCCCGTGTCGAGGAAGAGCAGGGCTGGGCAGTATCGAAGATACATGTATCTTAGATACTATCTTAGATACTCTTTGGGTATCTTGTATCTGTATCGCGATACGTCTCGCAAAACGAGTATCTGTATCTGTATTTCCGATACATTCAATAATGTAACGTGTATCTTAAGATACAAGATACTACTATAGAAACGCCACCCTGCGAAACAACAAACGTCAGTTGAACTCTACTTCTCAAGCTGATGCTGCTGCCTCTAAACCACCTGAATAAAGCTAACGACAGTGTTATTCCTTTGTCTTTTCTCCAGAGTGCTCCAGTGAACATAGGAAATGAAGTCTATAGGCGTCTCTAATGGTGGAGCAGAGTCACATGATGGCGCTCGAGCCATCTCGACAAAAACAAGCGCGCTAACGTCTACGTGCAGTCGACCTTTTGATTCGCCATATTTTCTTTCTTTTTAACTGTGTCCGTGCCAAGAACCTTGTTTGTAGCCACGGGACTGTGCTGCGTACTACAATGCGTGCGGCGTCTTTCGCTCAAATTCGGATGCGACTGTAGTGTCATTATCCAAGTTTGTCTTGCGTGGTGCTTCATTGCTAAGTCTCAAAAATGCAAGAATGGGTTTGTTTTGCGTCTCGCTGCTTTCACACACATTTCAGAAATCTCGTCGATGTAACCTTTTCTTGCACATTATGAGATTGACTTATATGCCAAGTAGATTCTAACAACCGTCGCTCCACCGCTGTCGGTGCTATATGCAATAGAACCAGCATTTACGTAACAGATGATATTTTGGCGAACTGTATCTTTGTTGTTCGAGCTAAATTATGCAGGAAGTTTGTTTTAATGATAGCTTGATTGTTAGCACAAGTGTTCTCGTTGCTGTCCTCCATTTGCATCCCACACATTACCTAAGCCTCTATGTAGTTTTCTTCCGTTTGTTAACTATAATAAGTATTCCTTCTCTTATTTGTTCTTATTTTTAATTGTCTGCTCCACTTCTATTATTTACATATCTACATTCCACGTGAGTTTACTGTTCAGGCGATGTTAGGGCAAAGGTAAAATAATCTGAGCGTGCCTAGTGCTTACAGGAACAAAACTTACGTTAACGATTTAATAAAACAGCGCAATTGAGTTTACATTATAGCAATGGAACTTATAACAAAAGACCTTAAAGACATCAGGAAGGGGACTTGAGAAATATAATACCATGTACTACAGTTTTCTCATCAGCGTCTCCAAGAGCCCTTTAGTGCTATTTTTCGTGGGCATTGACTTTTTTATTGTTTGACTTTAACACCTAAGTTGACGATACATCATGCTCTATTTTCATTTATTTTAGAGGTGCCGCCTGTATCGTGTTTATAAAGGGTGTCACGTAACTGGAACCAACTCTATACAAAGAAGTGCTTAACCTCAACTGAAGAAAACCAACGATGGGGTTTACTGCCATGTGGCTCTCACTATGGTATTTTTATATTGCGCTTAATTTCTAAACTAGGATGAGAGATGTAACATTTCTGCTATTCATTTTGGCGCCAAGTGTGTTTCTTTGCGTTTTAGAGGGCATTCTAAAACAATAGATCTGACTTTTTGTGGAAAGTTACTACATGCTACGTAGTGATTTTTCCGGCGTTTAAAGCAGGAGAAATATGACCACGTTACTGCGCTCGTAGTATATTGTGCTGCAGCGCTCTCAGACATGCTTCAAGCAAAACGACCGGCAAGGGGGAGTGCGGCGAAATGAGTGGCCGTGGCATAGGCTCCACAGCGAGCCAGAATTTCTGACCGCCACACACGGCAGAGAAACACCATCGTCCCTGACAAGCGACAGGCGGACGGTCCGCGCGCCGGTTGTTTTGCTCGATGCGCGTTTAAGAGCGCTGCATTACGATCGCGCATGAGCGCAGTCACGTGGTTTTATTTCATATTTCGCGTGATTTCTTTAAAAGCCAAAAGATATTCACCATGCAGCATGTAAGCCCTCAAAAAACAATTGCTTCGTTCGTGTTTAAATTCGTTCTACGATGTGACGAACAGCATTCTGCCCTAAAGTGAATAATGAAAGTGTTGCATATTTTATCGTAGTTAATCAACCAACTCAGCGCAATATTAAAATAACATAACGAGCACCACATAACGGTAAACCATATGCCGTTGGTTTCATTCAGTCACGGGTAAACGCTTGCTTTCTTTTTTTAAATATTTCGTTGTACTTACGTGAAACACCCTGCATACTTATTCACTGTCATTTTTTATTGCGGAACAGCCTCGCTATTTGACTTAGGTATATTCGATTTCCTATTTTAGGCCCCTGTGAAGTCCTTTTTTTGTGTTACAAAAAAGCAGGTAAGCAGGCTAGAAGTTGCAATAGTGTGAATAGAAGTGATATCCTTCGACGCTTTTTGCCACGTACAATACATCTGGGATGCTTCTGGGCGGCAGAAGTTCTCTCAGAGAGGAAATAGTAAAAGATGGCACGTTAGTGAATATGTTGCTAACGAACACCTTACGCAAGTTGATAGGTAGAATATGAAAAATCACTGCAGTTTTATGTCCTCAGTGAATTGTGAGAGCTGACTCGGTAGTTATCGTCCTCACATGATGCTTTACAAAAAGATTGCTACCAGCGCTGTTGCTGTTCTACACCTGTAGGATGATGCGCTACTACGAAAACGGTAATACGCTTACGGGCAACGTAAGATTCTGCACCGGTATTTGTGCCATCTTGCGGAGTCTTCTCATTGTAGTTCTTACAATTAGACGGCAACCCGCTAGCTAGTCGCCAGGTAGAGCAGCGATACCCATCAAATACACAAGTGTCAAGTTAACAAATGCCAGTTAGTTGTTTCGGAATGAAACTAATATACATTAAGGAAGAAAAACACAACTTTCGGGATTCAAACAGATATTGCATTAAAATAAACAGTTAGTCGCAGTTAAGACATCTTCAAGCAAACATTTCTCTACATGGGTATAGATCTATAATAGCAAATTTCCAAATGTATCGAAGTATCTTAAGGTACAATTGGGAAGTATCGTATCGGATACATTCATTCCGGAAGTATCTTGTATCTGTATCTCCGATAATTCTTGCCCGAGTATCTTGTATCGTATCGCGATACAATTTCAAAGTATCTTTGCCCAGCCCTGAGAAAGAGGAGCTCGAGATCT
>JALIZH010015268.1:0-13192 GCA_030522465.1 Rhipicephalus appendiculatus
AACCCCGAGATCATTACACCCAGCTTCACTCCACGATAAATCCCTTCTCAATGTGCAGCATGCATGCTTTCAAACATATAATGTGCCAAAGTTACTAATCACGTACCCCCTGGGGTGGGTCAGTGGCTTGAGGCGTTACGCGACTGACCATCGGTAGCGGTTTAACAACCCGGCTCCAGGGGCGGCGCGCAATTGGAGGATGCCGCGCAAAAAACGCTCTACAAGAGTTTTCCCAGCAGGCCTTCAGCAGGAAAATCAGAAATTGAACAAAGAACTGAAGGAACTGAATAAAGAGTTGATTGAACTAAAGCAATATGGGAGGAAGAATAACATTGAATTGAAAGGTGTTCCTGCTGCAGGGAATGAGGGACCTCCGTAAATCTATCCAAGCAGCCGCTACGAGCTTGCAAATAGAGCATACCAGCAGTGAAATAGATGTTGTACACCGGGTGCCAACGAGGGGAAACGGGCCTGCAAATATTGTAGTCAAGTTTGTGTCCAGATCCACACGTGACAGGTTTTTGCAGGCGGCGAAAAAAAACCCGACTAAATGCTTCCATGCTTGGTTTTGAGGAAAACACGCCTGTTTTCATAAACGAGCATCTTTGTAGGGAAAACAGATACTACTAGGGAAAGCTGTACAGGTGAAGAGGGAAAACAACTGGAAATTTGCCTGGGTTTCTGACGGCAAGATACTCACGAGGAAGGCTGAAAACACAAGGGTAGTACAGGTGACCTGTGAAGAAAACCTGGCAAAAATAGTATGACGTAGGCCTTGATAACATCTATTATTTCTAATCATGGCCAAAGACTGTACATCGAAAACTGTGCGCGATTTAGCCATGTTTTACAGCAACGTTCGTAGTCTACGTAAAAATCTAAACTCGCTTCTGTCCCTTATCGCACAACATAAACAGAATTACGATATCATTGCTGCTACAGAAACTTGGTTAAAAGGGGAACGAAAACGTGTGTATCCCTGGGTACAAAACAGTATCTGAATCACGTGATTCAACGTCTCGTGGGGGTGGTGTTGCTTTCTTTGTACGGTGTGGGCTAGGATTTTCCATCGTTTCGTCGGCCACAGTCAGCCTACCACATATTGAAACATTGTTTCTTCGATTGGAAAGCTCACTCATAGTAGGTGTGGTTTACAGGCCACCGAATTCAAGCATACCTAACTTCTTAGATAAACTAGAAGAAATTTTCTTGTCACTCTTAAACGACAACGTTCCTGTTGTAATCGTTGGTGACATTAATATCGACACTATTAATTCAAACAACATTGAATATACCAATGTGCTGCAGTCTTATAATTTTCATAATATTATTACTGTGCCAACACGTGTAACTGCTTCTTCAGCGACTCTAATCGACCACGTCTTGACAAACGAACGAACTAATGTAGTTGCCCGCGTACATCAGCAAACTATTTCAGACCATTTGCCAATACTTGTAAATATAGAAATCCCTGTAACTGAGAAATCTCATAGCAGCAAGACTTTTTATGAAGCTTGATTACAATCATGCCGGAAGCCTTTTGTTGGCAAGCCAGACAGATACAATTTATCATAATGACGTGAATACTGAATTCTCGAATCTGATTCAGTTTTTAAAAGACATAATAAAGAATAGCCAACATAAAATTTGGAAGCGGTCCTACGATGAGTCAGTTTGTGCATGGATGACTAACCATATACTTAAACTACTTAAAGTTAAGGACTACTGGTACCATAAATGGACGCACAACAAAGGCAATGGCTACTACCTAAGTGAGTATAAAAAGCCCGTAATGAAACAGTATCTGTGCTGCGTAAGAGGAAAAAAGATTACTACTCCGGGCTGATTACTCGCGCGGCAGGCAATTCTAAGAGGATCTGGCAAATTGTAAACGAGGTAATTTCCCAGTCTAGCAAGCAGCACATTGTTCCTGATAACGTAATGGAAAGTACAGTTGAAAACTTCAATACATATTTCACAAACATAGGTCCTAATCTTGCAAAGATACTTCCCGATCACAACTTGCCCGCACACTCCTTCGCTCCTATCGTTAATTCCTTCGTAATGCGTGACATTGACTTGCATGAAATACTTATTGCTGTGAATAAACTAAACATTGGAAAGGCTGCAGGACTTGATGGGATAACTGTGAGGTTAATTAAGGAAAACATCGATATACTGGGTACCATTTTACTCCGCCTATTCAATCATTCATTGCATGCGGGAATCTACCCATCGACGTTGAAAACTGCCAAGGTGACTCCGATCTTCAAAGACGGAGACAAATCTGACCCATCATGCTATCGTCCCATATCTGTTCTTAGTGTTATCAACACTATCTTTGAAAAACTTCTTGCTAAGCGCATTCATTCTTTTTTTGAAAAATATAACGTACTTTGTCCACAACAGCATGGTTTTAGACCTAAACATTCTACGTCCACAGCAGTACTTTCATTAACGCAGAATATAAACACCGCTCTTCATGATAACCAACTAGTCACACTTATTTTTCTCGACTTAAAAAAAACTTTTGACACCGTCAATCATAGCATCTTACACAATAAGTTAAACGCTTATGGGTTTCGCAACAATGAACTTGATTTCTTTCGCAGTTATTTTGATAATCGAAAACAAATCGTACATATAAACGGCATAACGTCATCCCCCTCAGCATCTTAGTACAGGAGTACCGCAGGGTTCAGTACTCGGTCCCCTCTTTTTCACAATATACATAAATGAGTTGCCCCACACATTAAAATTCGCTGATATATCAATGTACGCTGATGACACCGCTATGATAATTACAGGTGACAACATCCAGGAACTACAGGAAAAAGCCCAAATCGAGCTTACTAAACTTTCCGAATGGTTCGTTGCCAATAAACTAACCATTAATACTACAAAAACTAAATATACTGTTTTCCACTCACGCTCAAAGTTTATCTGTAATGGTTCTGTCTCACTGCATATAAATCAATGCCCACTCGAAAGCACCGACTCGTATACCTATCTTGGCGTCATTCTAGATCAGCATCTAAATTGGCAGTGTCACATCGAAGCCCTTTGTTCAAAGCTGGCATCTGGTTGTTTTGCATTGTTTAGGGCACGGGAACATTTTCCAAGTAACATTCTCCGCATCCTGTATTTTTCATTTTTCCAGTCTCACCTCACGTACTGTATCGATTCATGGGCCTGGACGTTCAATACTTACCTAGATTCTGTTCGACGTTAACAGACACGAGCCGTCCGAACTATTAATTTCTCGCGGCGAAAGGAAGCAAGCAAACCAATATTTTCTAAGATGCAAATCTTACCGTTTGATTTTTTACACGAAATAAGTATGGCAAAGTGCATCAGCAGTGTAATAAAGGACAACTATCCGTTTAATATATCAATATTGCGCGTTCCAAATCGTCCAACAAGAAACAAAACAATTGGAAACTTCAATATACCATTGGCAAGAAACCTATACGGCCAGAAACTAGTAGAATTTATTGGTACAAAAATATGGAACGACATACCACTTCAGGGAAAGCAGAGCAATAATGTTTCACACTGGTTAAAAGTACTATCAACAGCAAATGCCATCTGTATAGACACTTATGTCACGTGCGCAACATGTAGATACACACATGTTTTCTTTGGTTTTCTTTCTGTTCTCTTTCAATGTTGTTATGCCTACCACATCTAAGTTATAAACGACATGTAGTCTCGTTGTTCTATACCATATACTCTTTTTGTCTGTTATATATATATATGTGTATATATATATATATATATATATATATATATATATATATATATATATATATATATATATATATATGTTTTTTTTGTTTCTTTAATCTTTTCTATGTTATATATATAATCTTTTTATTTATCTGCTATTTCTCATTTTTATGTAATTGTCATTGACGATAGCAACTGTCAATTACATGTTCGTTAATATACATTCCTGTAAATACATGTCTGTAATTGACCCCAATACTAGCCTTCGGCTAAGGGATCATACAGTGTTTGCAATCGATATATATTTATTTCATGTGAATAAACTTCAAACTTCAAAAAAAATGTATTTATTATGTATATTAGTGTATTTCGTATGTATTGTAGTGTATTTAATATCTGTTGTTAAGTTTCTGTTTGAGGGTAGAGGTTGGGTCGGGAAAACAGAACGACAAGGACATATATTGGATAATTAGGGGTACGGGATTTTTTTTTTCCTGTTCTTTATTATCATTTGTTCATGAGACTGTGAGAGCCGTGCATAACCCAGTTCCTTTTAAACAGCGCAGCTGTTCTGGATCGACATTTTTCCGTCCGGCGTCACGCAGCAGCAGAGCCTGGTCACGTGACCAGGAGGGGGGCGTATAACAGCAGCTACGCAACGAAGCAGCTGACCAATCAGAGGGCACGCCGGGGATGGGGCAGTGAACTACGCACGACTCGAGCGGAAGCGGGACCTTTAACTTGAGCGGCAGTGGCGACACTGAGCAGCAAAGCCAGTTCTTCGATTTCGATAAGCGCAATTCGTGTGTCCAAAAGGAGACTAAATGCCAGCTCAGCTTGCTAGATGCACCGAATTCACAACAGCAAAGGGACACTACGGAACAGAAGGTTGAAAATCACAGAACAAATCGCATAATTAGACGAAATGGGCAGATAAACCCAAGTGAAAAGCAGGCGAATAAATGAACGGCCGCTTGCACAGCTCGCACTTTTGGCCGAACTAGCCTTTTCTTTATTTTTTTATTTTGCATTTTCTTTTTTCAATAAACCCTCTATGGGGATTTCGAATAGGGTGACAAAAGAACTGAGCCCTTTACAGTCATTGAAAACCCTCGGAGAGCGAAAACGCGCGCGAGTGTATGTCATCGGCTAGCGAGAACACGTGGTGTCGTTAATCCGTCGCTAGATTTGAAATACAGGCACTTGCACTTCATAGGGCAAAGCGAGGTCACGTGGCCTGCGTGCTCAGGTAGTGGCGTTTTCGCGAACGTTTGGCGTCAACCGATTTGCCGCCGACGCAGCCGTAATCCTATCAAGCGTACGCTTCTTGTACGTCTGTCCGAGCCAGCGAAGCGGCAGCGTAACGCCAGCGTTTTCTGTTAAGGCCTGACCACACGTACGCGTTGCAGCGAGTCAGCGCGTGGCTTTCTGACTCGGCGCCGCGCCTTCCCTCTACTGTGAAACAGGGCGGGCAGTTTCGTGTACCTGCTCGGCCTTTCCCTTCAAAGCGAGGGGGCGCAGCGTCTACACGCCACGCGCTGACGCGCTGCAACGCGTACGTCTTGTCAGACGTTTAGACACAGATCTATG
This sequence comes from Rhipicephalus appendiculatus, assembly GCA_030522465.1. Lineage (NCBI taxonomy): Eukaryota > Metazoa > Arthropoda > Arachnida > Ixodida > Ixodidae > Rhipicephalus > Rhipicephalus appendiculatus. The sequence continues at coordinate 5,320 of JALIZH010015268.1, forward strand.
GAAGAGAGTAGTGGAGTTGAAACGCCGTCGTGTGTCCTCTATTTGTGACAAATATCGTAAGTCTCGTATATGGGACGCCGTCAGAGAATTTCGCTGAAATGTACAGTTCTCGAGACGCGTCATAGGCTGCCGCCAAACGGAAAGCGCTGGTGATCATCGTTTGCCCTTTCAATTAAGACCCAATCGTTTCGTCTTTCTCTCCCCGACATTTCTATGGAAAGAGATATGTTTTACCGCCCGTCGTTTATTTCTCTGAAAGCTTATTCTCGTTGCAGGACGCTTTTTTGGACGCCAGGCAGCTGATCTCTATCATTTCTTTTCTTCTACCAGAGTTTTATTCCCCATCCCATGAACCCAGGATGTACGTTACCTCAGTAACAATACTGCGCCGTCGATGCTTTTTAGTCGTTACGATTATTTCGTGTTTCGTTCGCAACTCATCAACAGCTCGCACTACCCGTACGCACGACGCGACAGCGACGCGAGAGCAGCCGATATGTACACCAAACAGGAGCACCAAGCTTGCGGGCAGGTAATAAGTGCGGGTATAGGAGTCCTACCATTCGAAATGTCGCCTTTAGAGAAATTCCTCAATTAGATAATGTGATTGGCGCTTAATTTATAATTTCCTGTTGTATCGTTAGTTGTGCAACAACGACGACTAATATAGTTACTGAAATACAAAAAGACGCGACTAATATAGTGCCGTGTTGAATTCATATCGATAACTGTTTAGATACCGTATCCAATGTATAACCCATCCTACGATAGCACAATATTGCTGCATTGTGTCTAGGTGAACAAATAAACCGGAATGAGTTTGCGCGAAACAGCGAAAATCATAAATTTTTTATTGGTTAGTGTTTCCGTCTCGCGCAGTGCACCTTAACAGGCTTACGATTGCCTTTCATCATCATTACTACTATTATTATGTTTATCAACAACGGCACCCTCCAACCCCGAGATCATTAAACCCAGCTTCACTCCACGATAAATCCCTTCTCAATGTGCAGCATGTATGCTTTCAAACATATAAGGTGCCAAAAGCTACTAATCACGTACCCCCTGGGGTGGGTCAGTGGCTTGAGCGTTACGCGACTGACCATCGGTAGCGGGTTAACAACCCGGCTCCAGGGGCGGCGCGCAATTGGAGGATGCCGCGCAAAAAAACGCTCTGCAAGAGTTTCCCAGCAGGCCTCCACTGCTGGGCTGTAAATATTGTATATAGTGTTGACCCGTTGTTAAAGTGTATTTATTATGTATTGTAGTGTATTTAATATGTATTGTAGTGTATTTATTATGTGTTGTTAAGTTTCTGTTTGAGGGTAGAGGTTGGGTCCGAAAAACAGAACGACAACGACATATATTGGATAATTAGGGGTACGGGATCCTTTTTTTTTTCCTGTTCTTTATTATCATTTGTTCATGAGACTGTGAGAGCCGTGCATAACCCAGTTCCTTTTAAACAGTGCAGCTGTTCCGGATCGACATTTTTCCGTCCGGCGTCACGCAGCAGCAGAGCCAGGTCACGTGACCAGGAGGGGGCGTATAACAGCCGCTACGCCACGAAGGAGCTGACCAATCAGAGGGCACGCCGGGGGATGGGGCAGTGAACTACGCACGACTCGAGCGGAAGCGGGACCTTACACTTGAGCGGCAGTGGCGAAACTGAGCAGCAAAGCCAGTGCTTCGAATTCGAGAAGAGCAATTCGTGTGTCCAAGAGGAGACTAAATGCCAGCTCAGATAGCTAGATGCACCGCATTCATAACAGCAAACAGCAAAGGGACGCTATGGAACAGAAGGTTGAAAATCGCAGAAAAAATCATATAATTAGCCGAAATGGGCAGATAAACACAAGGCAAAAGCACGCGAATAAATGCCCCGCCGCTCGCACAGCTCTCACTTTCGGCGGAACTCGCCTTTTCTTTATTTTTTTTCTTTTGCACTTTCTTTTTCAATAAACCCTGTATGGGGATTTCGAATAGGGTGACAAAAGAACTGAGCCGTTTACACTCATTGAAAACCCTCGGAGAGCGAAAACGCTCGCGAGTGTATGTCATCGGCTAGCGAGAACACGTGATGTCGTTCATCCGTCGCTAGATTTGAAATACACGCACTTGCACTTCATAGAGCAAAGCGAGGTCACGTGGCCTGCGTGCTCAGGTAGTGGCGTTTTCGCGAACATTTGTCGTCACGCGATTTGCCGCGCACGCAGCTGTAATCCTATCAAGCATACGCTTCTTGTACGTCTGTCAGAGCCAGCGATGCGACAGCGTAACGCCAGCGTTTTGTGTTAAGGCCTGACCACACGTACGCGTTGCAGCGAGTCAGCGCGTGGCTTTCTGACTCGGCACCGCGCCTTCTCTCTACTGTGAAACAGGGCGCGCAGTTTCGTGTACCTGCTCGGCCTTTCCCTTCAAAGCGAGGGGGCGCAGCGTCTACACGCCACGCGCTGACGCGCTGCAACGCGTACGTCTTGTCAGACGTTTAGACACAGATCTATGGAAGAGAGTAGTGGAGTTGAAACGCCGTCGTGTGGCCTCTATTTGTGACAAATATCGTAAGTCTCGTATATGGGACGCCGTCAGAGAATTTCGCTGAAATGTAGTTCTCGAGACGCGTCATAGGCTCCCGCCAAACGGAAAGCGCTGGTGATCATCGTTTGCCCTTTCAATTAAGACCCAATTGTTTCGTCTTTCTCTCCCCGACATTTCTATGGAAAGAGATATGTTTTACCGCCCGTCGTTTATTTCTCTGAAAGCTTATTCTCGTTGCAGGACGCTTTTTTGGACGCCAGGCAGCTGATCTCTATCATTTTTTTTCTTCTACCAGAGTTTTATTCCCCATCCCATGAACCCAGGATGTACGTTACCTCAGTAACAATACTGCGCCGTCGATGCTTTTTAGTCGTTACGAATATTTCGTGTTTCGTTCGCAACTCATCAACAGCTCGCACTACCCGTACGCACGACGCGACAGCGACGCGAGAGCAGCCGATATGTACACCAAACAGGAGCACCAAGCTTGCGGGCAGGTAATAAGTGCGGGTATAGGAGTCCTACCATTCGAAATGTCGCCTTTAGAGAAATTCCTCAATTAGATAATGTGATTGGCGCTTAGTTTATAATTTCCTGTTGCATCGTTAGTTATGCAACAACGACGACTAATATAGTTACTGAAATACAAAAAGACGCGACTAATATAGTGCCGTGTTGAATTCATATCGATAACTGTTTAGATACTGTATCCAATGTATAACCCATCCTGCGATAGCACAATATTGCTGCATTGTGTCTAGGTGAACAAATAAGCCGGAATGAGTTTGCGCGAAAGAGCGAAAATCATAAATTTTTTATTGGTTAGTGTTTCCGTCTCGCGCAGTGCACCTTAACAGGCTTAGGATTGCCTTTCATCATCATTACTACTATTATTATGTTTATCAACAACGGCACCCTCCAACCCCGAGATCATTACACCCAGCTTCACTCCACGATAAATCCCCTCTCAATGTGCAGCATGTATGCTTTCAAACATATAAGGTGCCAAAAGCTACTAATCACGTACCCCCTGGGGTGGGTCAGTGGCTTGAGCGTTACGCGACTGACCATCGGTAGCGGGTTAACAACCCGGCTCCAGGGGCGGCGCGCAATTGGAGGATGCCGCGCAAAAAACGCTCTGCAAGAGTTTCCCAGCAGGCCTCCACTGCTGGGCTGTAAATATTGTATATAGTGTTGACCCGTTGTTAATGTGTATTTAATATGTATTGTAGTGTATTTATTATGTGTTGTTAAGTTTCTGTTTGAGGGTAGAGGTTGGGTCGGGAAAACAGAACGACAACGACATATATTGGATAATTAGGGGGTAAGGGATCTTTTTCTTTTTTCCTGTTCTTTATTATCATTTGTTCATGAGACTGTGAGAGCCGTGCATAACCCAGTTCCTTTTAAACAGTGCAGCTGTTCCGGACCGACATTTTTCCGTCCGGCGTCACGCAGCAGCAGAGCCAGGTCACGTGACCAGGGGGGGGGCGTATAACAGCCGCTACGCCACGAAGGAGCTGACCAATCAGAGGGCACGCCGGGGGGATGGGGCAGTGAACTACGCACGACTCGAGCGGAAGCGGGACCTTACACTTGAGCGGCAGTGGCGAAACTGAGCAGCAAAGCCAGTGCTTCGAATTCGAGAAGCGCAATTCGTGTGTCCAAGAGGAGACTAAATGCCAGCTCAGATAGCTAGATGCACCGCATTCATAACAGCAAACAGCAAAGGGACGCTATGGAACAGAAGGTTGAAAATCGCCGAACAAATCACATAAGTAGCCGAAATGGGCAGATAAACACAAGGCACCCTTACAAAAATTCTTATTGAAAAAACATAGAGAAGTTATTGAGCAATGTCAACAGATGACATTGAAAAAACATAACGGATCAATAGAAAAACCGTTGAGGAAGTTGTTGACGACCGTTGAAAATTGGCCCGCGACTTCCAACTGAAAGACCATAAAGCAAATCAATATAATCAATATTGATTTATCGTTGAGAAGGAAATGAACTGACAATTGCAAATACATTGCGAATCAATGAAAATACCGATGAGGAGGCAGTTGTTGACCAGTATTGAAAATTGGCCCGCGACTTTCAATTGAAAGACCATAAAGCAAATCAATATAATCAATATCGATTTATCGTTGAGAGGAAATGAGCTGACAATTGCGAATACATTGCGGATAAATGAAAATACCGTTGAGGCAGTTGTTGACCAGTATTGAAAATTGGCCCGCGACTTTCAATTGAAAAGCCATAAAGCAAATGAATACCGAGTTTTCGTTTAAAAAAATGGTGAATGCCAAATTGACGTCATGTTGAGAGTGTTTTCACTTTCAACAGTGAAGGGTCATTGAAACATGGCTGAAACTACGAGCCTAACTGATATTATTCTTGCTTCGGGAGAATGGCCAAACATAAATGCAAGCACATGTGTACAGCAAGAGAGAGAGAGGAACGAAGGAGAAAGGCAGGGAGGTTAACCAAGCTAAGCTCGGTTGGCTACCCTACACGTGGGGTGGGGGGAAAGGGGGGAATAATAGATAAGATAGAGAAGAAAGAAAGAAAAAAGGAACGGAAATGAGCAGTCAGTAATAACACACACGACATAAACACACTCAGTACAGCAAGCCTAACTCAATAACCTTGGACCTGCAGTACAGAAGTGCCCACATTTACATTTGCCCATTCTTTCAAAGCAACAATAATCTCAATTAGGCAACATAGCTTCAATTCGTGCCAGCGGGAATAAAACCTTTCAACATAATTAATGGTTACACTGCTTGTTTTCACACAGCGTAAGGTGCAGAAAAGATTATGTTAAAAGATTACTGAAATCTGTATTATATCTTCAAAGTCCATCGAAGCCAATACTATACACCAGTCTCCTCTACAAACAGATATTCATACAGATGATAATTAGCACTGCACATGCCTCCCTCTACCCATTGAGGTAGTGTATGGAAGGTGCAAGCACCTGTAAGTTAACGACACCTTTATTTACACTCGAGGTTACAACACCAATGCACAGGCAAAGCACAGCAACACATGAACATCGCCATGAATTTGTATTCTCCTCAACTAGCATGTTTTAATGTATACTAGCCGAGTTTCGGTGAAACTTGGCAAAAAATACAAGAAAACACAATTTTCTAAGTAAAATATTTATTTTTTAGCAAGCAATTTTTTTTTGTTCAAATTTTTAAATATGCAGTTTGACGTAGCAGAGTACTTCTCACTAATGTGCCAACCGCATCCAATATGACAAAATAATTTGAACACTATAGAAAGCACCATTTGAATAAATAAAAATAAAATCTTAGATGACTAGACATACCAGAAACTAAAAATAGCATAACGCTGCAGGCGGGGCACGCCACTATGGGATGAAATGTACAGGAGTGAACAGGATTCATACTGGTTTTGAAGTCCAAATTGAAGAATTTTCAAGGATTCCTATTGAAGATTTTTTTGAGGACACAAAGAGGCATCCCAAATACCAATTTTCTGCTCTAACAAAGTTTCCAAAACAATATGGGCAGCTTTATGCATTCAAAGTACGAAACTTCGATTCAACCAATAAAAACCTAGAGGCAGTGAAGAAAAGGAAGGTATAGTGGACATTATTTGTAGGTTTCCACTGTAGAGCAGTAAGTATGACACGAATGGAAAGGAATTAAAGTGGATGAAAAACCAACTTGTCGCTGGTAGGTACTAAATCTACAACCTTGGGAAATGCTTCCGATGCTCTACCTGTTCACATCAGTTCCTAACGTGCACAAAACTTCACGGCATTACGCAGCTACTAGGACATCTTTCATATTAGATAAGTCATTTTATTCAGTTCCCATATTTCACTTTTTCAGTATTTAGGAAACTGTTGTTTTATGAAAGTGACGTACATACGACGCTTCTACTTTTCCGGATTACTGACCGGCTAAACAATGAAATGGCAATGACCGCTTCAAAAATTTTTCCCATTTTTCACAATTTCGTTGAATACATGTTTACAGTCATCACGCTTCTCCTGTTTTTTGAAGTTTGATAGGGATTGAGTCAAATGTGAATTGGACTTCTGTCAGTAGAGCAAGCAACTTAGCAAATACCCTCTAGGTATAAAGTCAAGGTCTTCATATACACAAAAGAGGAATAGAAAGCATTACATGGTAGCCAATCACTCAGCCTGTGCAGCAATGCCTGCAGCTTTAGTCTGAAGTACTTGCTTTCTAGCACAGAGCATAAGCTCTTTTTTTTTTTCAAGTTTGCCTGCATAGGACAGTGGATGTTTGTTGAGCTAGAAGATCTATCACACGACCGAGACCTAGCCATAGAATGGGAAAAATCAGTACAAGCGCTGGAAGTGAAATCGATTCCTAAGAAGCCAAGTCGAGAGAAAGGGGGGAGAAGGCGGACCAGCAGGTGCGGAATTGAAATGAACGATAGGTCAACCGATGATGCAAGCAGGGGAAACACAGTAGCAAAGATATCACTGAGCACGACATGTTCCCTCAGTTTGCTGGACGAATGTTTACCGACCATAGAAAGCAAGTAGTATAGTCAATATTAGATACCACATGCCAAGAAATTCCAAAGGTTTTCAAGGAAAGAAACCAATTCCAGGTTTCTCAAGGGCCCTGAAAATGTACTCTCCAATTTCAAGGGTTTTCAATCGTTTAGAGGACCTGCATGCACACTCAGTAAGGAGCAGATCACAATTTAATGTGGAATGTGTGCGCTATGAATACCACCAAAATACATGATTGCCTAAGCTTTATCAGGAGCTCACTTAATGTAACTGTGCATAAACATAAACATTACAATATTGCAACCCTTGACTAGTGAATGCAATTGGTGTTAAATTAGCATAATGTGATCCTTCATTTACTTGCACATTATAAAACCACAGTCATTCACTGTTAGTTGCACCATCCATCTTCGGCTGTTCGGGCGACTTCGGTTCCCCTCGACAGAAGAGGTGCCAGGGTGTTCTTTACATTCGTCCCGGGCGATTTACGACAGATGAAGCCTGCGAAAGGACAGGGCACTTATAACTAAAACTTCCAGAAGAAAAATATAATATAGTATGCACAGGTCATAATGAAATTCTTTCATTAGTTCTGTGTGGGTGTAGCTGCAGTAAAGGCTGGGACCGAGCTAGTTGGTATCGTGATATTTTGAAAGCAGTGAGCACACGAAGACAAGGACAGAGAAAAAAATGACACACGGAGCACTACTTCCAACTAATATTGATTGCAACAAAGAAATATATCCAGCCAAAAAATGACCAAACACAGGAAACGGTGAAGGAGACAGGAAAGCAGCTAGACAA
>JALIZH010015269.1:0-13912 GCA_030522465.1 Rhipicephalus appendiculatus
AGCGCATGTTGGGCGGACCCGGCTCGGCGCTCCCTCCCAAATGGCGCCCGGGGCACTTGTACCCCCTTGCCCCACCCCCTAGTTACGCCACTGCATACGTCGTCAAACCCTGTCCTGCAGACACGGGTGTAGTACATACCCGTATATACCACGGGCCGCGGCATGCGGGTATGCGCCACAGGTGTTTGACAATTTATATCTACCCAGGAACGGCGAGGACAGACATTAGTTATTTAAATGCGATGGCGTTAAGAAAAACTGACGGCAGCAGCCTTGACCCGACAAATGCAAATAATAAATATCAGGGTCCCAGCCGGAATCGAACCCAAGCAATCTCCGTGGCAATCAAGTATTCTACCGCAGAGCCACGCCAGGTCTCGGAACTGCTTTGGAAAAACACCCTATACAGGCGTAATGTTAGTGAACGTCAATTGTGTTTGCAGTGCAGGCTATCTAATTTATAAACATTACACATGTACTCCTATGAGGCAGGCGTCAGGCCAGGTTAACGTCAATTTTATACTTAAAGGAGCCCTGACATCAAATTTACGCATGTGGGATTTTTTTTGCATCCGCGAGTAGCCATCGACCCCCAAGTAACGATTCTCGACTCAAAATGCAGCGGAGGGACGAATAAGTACCAGTAATGCTTGATAAATATATCCATTATCGAACGCGATTCAAAACGGGAGGAAAAACCCGCCAAATTGTAGTGCTGATAGCGCTACCTCGCGGCCACGTCGGGGCCGCTCCCCAGCTGATCCCGCTGTCACAAAAAAAGGTGACGTCACGTCCAGCTGACATCGCTGACATTTCGTCTGCTAGGAGCGGCAGGCTCGCGATCCTGCGTTAAAAGCAATGTATTTATCAACCTCGGCCGTACTGCCGGAGCACAGGAACACCAACTACGCACGTCATGTCGCGGACGTTTGGCGAGTGAATCACTGCTTTCAGCTGCAGTAGGGCAGACCAGTGGCGTAGCCAGGGGGGCAGGGTTCAAACCCCCCCCCCCCCCAAAAAATTTTTTCCGTTTTGCTTGCGTATATATGCACGCGAACATACAAACGCATGCACGAACATACATAAAGTATGGTTGAACCCCTCCCCGAAAAAAATTTCTGGCTACGCTCCTGGGGCACACGTACACGGTGGGAATAGCCCCGGCCTGGAGACTGGGCCTCGTATCAAACGAGAGACCGAACTGCTTCGCCGACACAGGATTCATCGTGTAGCAGCCCGCGTCAAAGTGAAGCGAGCAAATGCGGCTGCTGTTCACAGGCGTCCAGTCCCTCGGTCCAACGGCGCGCCGAACGAAGTCAACCCACTGGCTGCGTTGAGGTTCGAGGCTCGGAAATGCAGGAAAGGACACGCACTTTCCGCTTTTTCCGCGCCTCGACGGGCAGGTTCGCACTACGCAGCGGCTCCCCGACATCCTGGCACGTATTGTGTCGCTCCGAGTGATCGCACTCGCGCACGACAAATCAGTCGATGCGACATGATGTACCGCACGCACATATCAACACAGCAAGAAGAGCCACTACTGAGACCACGCCGGGCGTCGGCACCACAATAAACACACTCAGACCGTCGACGTCATTGTTACTAGCGTATCACTAGCGTACGTCATAGGTGTGATTCTATCACGTGTTCTATCACACCTCACACGTTGCACTAGTGTCTATGTCGCAGGGCATCCAGTTTTCCGTTGAGCGTTCATACGCTGTTTGTCTGGTTTGCCCTCGAAATAAAATAACTTCCACGCGACGGACGGCATTCAAATTTGGCCAAGACGACCTATGCATACCGAGCAATCGAATGAAGGACACATCTCGACTTTGAAATTTGATGTCAGTGCTCCTTAAGCGCCATCCACTGTAGTTGGTTTACGTAGCAATATCCAGGGCTACCGTCCTCGCAAGCACAAGTGCTACACTATCAGCTTACCGCTTCTGGTGTAGGTAATACCCATGTTTCTGTTGGCAGCATTACGCAACTGTAAAGAACTGGTTATGTGAAACATATGCGACTGTTGAACATATGTCTGTGCGTACAACAGTTGTACATATCTTTAATGTCAATTCATAACGTTTCGGTCAACAAAAAATTACAATCCAAGTCACCTTGCGTCCGCATGCTTCGCATAACATCGATTCCCATGGTACTTGGGATCTGCCAAATTTTTTTATTTATTCGCGGTTGCTTTCGTTGTTCGGTGATTCCCAGGACCAAAATGTATAATGTGTTGCTTAGTTTAACTTTAACACTTTAACCAATATACGCATTAACCAACACGCTAACCAGCAGTTGACAGCATATGTTCTGTGTGTATAATTCTCATAAAAGTTGGCACAAAAATTTACAAACATTTCACGGCGTATTTTAGATATTGTTACGTAGCTCGCGCAAGCCTGGGTTTTTTGGCAATCAAAACATGGATAATGCCCGGACCACTTCGCTTCACGAAACGTAGTCCATGGCACGTCATGTATCACCCTTTGTGAGCAATACACCATGAATACTGCAAACATTGCACTTCACATTCTTGTACAAAATTCGCGTGCTAAAGCACATTTACTTAGGAAATAACGAATAATTAATTGCCTTGACCATTGCAAAAGTTTGATGTAGGCGCTGGTTGCTCACTTAGACTCACGAAAAATCAGATTGTTAACATCGGATAGTCAATAACACTTAAGTGTGCAGTGTCGTAGGTGTGTACACCATATAAAAGTATATAAAATAAGTTACTGCAATCCTTACTTGACATATACATAACAAGTGCAGGTTCGCACGTGAAAAAAAGAAATATTTATTTTCGACATTTCAGCCGATGCGTTATTTGTTGTTTCCTTTGCATGTGCGCCTGCAAGCAACACACGTTGCCTGACCTATCAACGAGGAATGATCAACGCCTGGATAGTTGTCGCACTTACAAAATTCAGCGCAAGCTTCCGCGAACAAAGTTATGCACGACACATGTGTTGTTGATGTGCTGCTCAAACACTACATAAGACAACAAATTGGTGTTTGATGAGCCAGGTGTTTAGGAGGGAAGCTGTTTTCAGGCGAGCTCACGAAGAACTACTAGATGGCTATGAAGATCTTTCTAAGAGATAACGTTCTGCTGTTTCGAGTTAGGAAATTGATTTTCCTGGCTGTCTACAAGCATAGTGCTTTTGTTTTGCGTTGATTATTTTACCCGCGAGGACCCGCCGCGGTGGTCTAGTGGTTATTGTGCTCGACTGCTGACCGTAGGTCGGCAAAAAAAGTGGAACTCACTCAGACTCACTCAAGAAATATATCTGGCGCTTTGCACTCACTCGGACTCAGACTCACCAAAATTTTCCTGAGCCGGACTCACTCGGACTCACACTCACGAAAATCTTCTTCAACCGGATTCACTCAGACTCAAGCTCACCAAAATATTACTCTCAGACTCACAGGTCGATGTGAGCCTGTGTGAGTCCGAGTCAGTCAACTTATGAGTTAGTTCGCCGACCTATGCTGCTGACCCGCAGGTCGCGGGATCAAATCGAGGCAGCGGCGGCTACATTTTTGATGGAGGCGAAAATGCTTGAGGACCCGTGTACTTAGATTTAGGTGCGCGCTAAAGAACCCCAGGTGGTCGAAATTTCCAGAAGCCCTCCACTATGGTGGTTCTCATCATCATATCGTGGTTTTGCGACGCTAAACCCTAACAAATAATATTTATTATTTTACCTGCAACTTTATGGAGTAATGGCAAGTTTCTCTCTTATGCTTTTACTCATTTAATCGAAGAGAGTATCGTTGCTTTCATGTTCCCAGCAACAGTGTATACCCTGAAAGGAGTATCTTTGTTGTACAGACAAATGGGAATTCTTTGAATGCACTGCTATCTTGACATGTAGGCTTCGAGCGCAATTTAGATGTTTATCGTAGTTAACACAGCTGCATCCGAATTCCTCATTCTCAAATATTTCACTTTTCTTTATTAATTCCATGTAAGCATGGAATGACCCTGAGATGATAGTTGACACCGAGGGTCGCTAACCTTTTGAGGCGGAGGGCCAAGTTGCATGAAGCCGACACAGCGGGAGGCCGGACGAAAAATTGGGAGGTTGAGGGGGGGCTTTGCAGACAAAGCGTAAAAGTTTGCAGACATGACAATGATTTGCAAAACTAGGTTAGAAATAATGCTTATTTTCAGCACGCATGTCACATAGTTGCAATCAAGCATAGATTACAGGCGAAAATCCTATTTCACATCAAAACTGCCATGTCGGCCTTCAGAGAGGAAATGACAGAGAAAGAAGGTGCGGAGGGTGGGGGGGGGGGAGTTGACGTCGTGCTGGTGGCCGCATAAGACTGCCGCGCGGCGCGCAGGTTGCCGACCCTTAGTGAACATGGATCAAAAGATGAAAAAAGGAGGCCATTGTTATGCCCTCTTGACACTCCTCTCATCTTCCAAGCCAAATAATGGCGAACACCTTGAAATTTCGAATGAAATGGAGCGCCGATTACCGTCCAAAAGAGCTTTCTCAAATCTGTAAAACTCTCGAGGTAAAATATTAAAATATGTTTGAACAACAAGGAAAGCACATGATCCATAACTGGACCACTATTAAAGAGGTTCTCATATTTATGTTAGCGTTTTAATTGCTAATTTCACTGTAGTGCACTCTTTACATATTTCGGTGGCGTATATTCTTTGGTAGTTAACCTATTCGCACATCCCCTAGCTTAAAGTGCAGTCCGGCATCTGGTTTTTACAAGAAAAGAATGGTATACAGACAATGACGTTGTCAACTATCAATGATTATGTGTGGCCCTTCTTTGGGTCCTAATTTGTTTTATTTCATCCCTCAAAAACCATGGGTACATGGTTCGAGACATGGCACTGGAAGCCTTGTTGGATTATTCGTGTGAGTTTTTGCATGAGTACCATGACAATCATGTATTCTTATATATACATGTTGTCACTATCAGATCCGTTGTTAACTGTAGCAAGGTCTGTCGCTATGCCAAGCTCTACAGATGCGTTCTTTCAATGCGCTCCAAGGCCAACAGACATTCATTTCTGGCCCCAACAGAAGACGGGAACGATGATATTCCTTGTGTCTGTAACTGCATTATTCACAAAGCCGGATACAACGGCAACAACGTCATGAGTGTGATAACTTTTCTTTGCGTTATGGCTCCGTTCTCAAAGAGGACTCAAATTTATTGTCCACTTTAATCGACCGCTCATCCAAACGCACTGGCTGATCCCATGCTTCTTTCTGTATTTAATACGTAGTGGCAACATTGTACATGAACTCAACATGCAATTTGACCATTGTAGAGTTGCCGCATAGTTTAGTCCATACGGTTACACGGGCTTATAACATGCCGTGATAGCTAGCTTACAGGACTCAGGTGTCGCGCTGCTCGAAGACGCGGGTTTGATTCCCGATAAGGACAGTCGCACTTCTATGGGGGGCGAATTTCGAAAAACACCAGTATGCTTAGCTTTAGGCTCGCGTTAAAGAACATCAGGTTGTCAATATTATCCCCTACTATGGCGTGACTGATAAATATTGTCGTGTCGACCGTAAAACCACAAAAGCTTGACTTCCGATGCGAACCAGTTTTATTGTTCATCTACATTCCATTTGCGTGAATAATTCTTCGGTGAATCCTCAGTAGTAACCTGCGGCATATCCTCCCTGGTTACCACCGCCGTATCCTCCAGTACTGTAACCTCCTTGACCATAGCTGGCCTGCTTTCCGCCGTAACCTGGGCTGTAGCCGCCAGTGTAGTGTCTGCTGTGCGGCAGGGTATACATTCCTCCGTATCCACCGTGGGGTTGAACCGTAGCCACCACCATACTGTCCGCCATAGCCCTTTCCATTACCCTTGCCGTAACCTCCTCCTCCTCCATATCCAGAATGACCACCGCCGTAGGCCTCCACTGGACTGATATTGTCCAGTAGCCAAGGCAATGCCGATCATCACGGCGAAGGTTATGAGTGCCAGCTGCGTGGAAGCAATAAAACCATGAGCAAGGATGGATAAGTACATGTTGCCAAAAGTACGTGTTAGCGAAGTTTCTATTGCGGATTTTTTACGAAAAACAAGTCCCCAATGTCACTGTCACTACGCTGGTGCATGCACACCCTTGTGTACTCAGATTTAGGTACACGTTAAAGACGCCAGGGTGGTCAAAATTAGTCCAGAGTCCTCTAACAGGGCCTGCTTGATAATCGTACCATGATTCTGGAATATAAAACCGCAGAAGTTAATTTTATCTATGAGACATAAGCGTGTTGCTAATAAATAAGGACCTTATAAAAGTACGTGACCAACAGATCGTCTTTTTGACCACGCACACAGAGATGCTGCCATCGGCATCAAACGGGAGTTTCCAACAAATCAATTGAGTTGTAATGTTTCTGATATTTCACTCTACTAGAGAATTCAATGTGAAAGGTAACTGCGCGCCTGAGTTGTCTCGGCCTCTCAGGTAAAAATAGCTGGTTGCATACTCGCCAACATACCGACGAAATATGCTCAAGTAATGTGTAATTTTACAGTTGCTGAACGAAGAAGGATGCAATCAAGGTTCCAGTTACGCTTTGAAAATTGATATGTTTGCTGCTTTAGGGTACAGTGGAGGCAGAATCTGTCGTACGTTGGAAGTGCTCAGAAAAATAATCAATCAACAATGCGCATATTTGTAACAACTGTCGTGAACATACATTCAGTATACACGCTGCATACATACTGCATTCATATATACTGCAGTGCATGCGGAAAGCATGCACTGCAGGCAATTTAACTCAATGTTCTCAATCCACATTTTAATCCTCATCAATCGGCAGGCAATCCACCTCAACAACGCATGTACGACTACTGCCTGATCATTTCTAATGCGAAATGGGTATTATTTTCAATGTATCGTTTTGGTGTAATTATATATATGCATTCCCTGCTGAGAAGGTTGTCACTAATAATCGATCCGCACTACAAAAGCACAAAATGTGCATCCCATCCAACATTCTCTCTGCTTATTGCTGGAATAGTTTCGACACTCGAAAGAATTCTTCACACTTCCAGACGTCCTTCAAAAACTTCGCGAGTGTTTCCATGCAAGAGGCACATACATGACGCTAAGGCAAGATCCTGTCGTGCGACCATATTGCAGGGTCGATTCTCATTGGCCGCATCATTTTTGTCAGGACCTAAAGCTATCTAAATCACCGACACCCGCGATGTTCCTCGAAAAAGCATTTTCTTTTGGCACTGTTGGAGTAATAGTTTGCTTAATCATAACAAAGATTATAGAGCATTTGCATAATCATATAATATATATCGTACCATATGCACCTATACTCATAACCATGTTCTTGGTTAAAAAACATTCTACCACTGCAGCCGTATGACGTTCTAACAAACCAAAGCAAGATACACTTTCACCTTTAGCCAAAAAGCCCAGAAGCGATAGAGCAAGCATAGAATAGCGTCTTACTGTGCTCTTCATGATGGCAGAGTTGACTGCTGCAGGCGTGCGGTATACGACGAGTGCAAAGTACACCTTGATGCTCTTAAATATACCATATTCGACGATGGTTGAACACGTGAACGGTATTATGCGCGCCAAACATTGTTCGAACAATTCTTCATCTCAGCAAATTGTTAATAGGCAAGACTGACTCGGCGGCGAGATTCTGCAGCCTGGTTTAATGAAGGTTGCACGTATATTGCTCTTTCTTTATTACCATCCCACGTGTACAGCATCGTATTTCTTATTTGTCAGCGAACGATAATAGACAAGGTATCGGTCGAGTAAATCATCACAACGTGGCTGTAATGCCACGTCTGACGCTGAGAACCATTCGCGTTCTTGTTTTTTTTTTTGTAATTACCGGCCAACATACGTTATCATGGATGACGTGAGCGTAACGTGAATGCGAAGAAAGTATTACTTTGCGAAAGATACTTGGAAAGCAAAAGATAATCAAGAAAGATACTTCGAAGACCAAGAAACGAAAAGAGTAAACAGGTACGTATGTTCGCTCGCCCTCGCGGTCACGCACGTAGAAGTGTTTGCACCCATTTGCTTTGCTTACAATGGCTCCTGACGCTAATAACTGAGCCCAAAATGTTCTGCCACCCTCAGTGTCAATGTTGATGATGCACCTCAGTATGCAGTGATGATGCGCCTTAGTATGCTGGTTCAATTGCCTTCCTCACGTCATCATGCATGACATGAAGTGTGTGTGTGTGTGTGTGTGTGTGTGTGTGTGTGTGTGTGTGTGTGTGTGTGTGTGTGTGTGTGTGTGTGTGTGTGTGTGTGTGTGTGTGTGTGTGTGTGTGTGTGTGTGTGTGTGTGTGTGTGTGTGTGTGTGTGTGCATAGGTCGGTAAAATAAATGGAGCTTTCCCAGACTCACTCAATAAATATATTTTTCGCTCAGGACTCACCAAATTATTGCTGAAGCAGACTCAGTCGGACTCAGACTCACGAAATTTCTCTCCAACCAAACTTACTCAGACTCAGACTCACGGATGTTTTCGTCAACCGGACTCACTCGGACTCTGACTCACTCAACGTTTCATCAAATGGGCTCACTCGGACTCATACTCATGAATATTTTCGTCAACCTGACTCACTCGGACTCAGACTCACCAATATATAACTCAGCTGGACTCACTCGGACTCAGACTCACGAAAATATAATAAAAATATAACTCAGCCGGGCTCAAACTCACCAAAATTTTATTGCGATAGCAATTATATGGACACTGTCGGCTGATTTTCGCCGTCGCCGTCTGTCGACGCCGTCATGTCCCGGATATGTATATGTATGTGTATATATAAAAAAGGCATAAAGAAAAATAAATCAGGGGGAAAAAAATTTCAAGCCACCTGACCGGGGATTCGAACCAGCGACCCCTCGCTCCGCAGCCTGCTGCGCTAGCCAATACAGCCACACGCCATGCTCGCGCCAGCGATATAACGGCGAGCTATTTATATGCACCATTTGCCGCTCGCGGTACGCAGATCTCGGAACAGCTTGAGCATGTTTTCTATCACGCAACGCTTTTACAGTTTCTTTAAAATTGAAAACTGCCCTTGAGATGCACACGAAAAAGTGGCCCCCCTTCTGTACCACTCATGATGTAGAAGGGGAAAAAAAGAACACGGGGCACACTTGGCGTCAGACGCCACCGCGTGGCAGGAGACGCAGAGGTGTCATTCCACGTGCCGCAGTTTAAAAGAAAAAGAAGTGTCACACAGCGTCGAAAAGTCATATAATCATATAATCAATCCTTGGCCAATCCCCCCTGAGTGGGTATGAGCCATGTCAGAGGCAACAACAACAACAACGTCGGCTTCTGCATTGGGGACACTCGCAGCGCGTTGCTCAAATACAAACACGTAACAACTGCGACAGTTGTTAGTTCACGCTTCTCCTGTGTATACCTATGCGTCCTTTTCGAGCGTCCTTCTTTGTGCTGCGGCGGCGCGTTGCAAGTATCGAGCTGCTTGTCGTTCTTCGTGTCACAAACTAATTTCTTGCTATCGCATTCATTGCTTCGCTCTAGTGGCGAAACTGTGACTTTTTTGTCAACTGGACACACTCGGACTCATACGCACCAAAATTCTTCTCATGCGGACTCACTCGGACTCACAGACTCGCCAAACGTTTTCTCAGCCAGACGTACTCCGGACTAAAAATCAGTAATATTCGATTTGGCCCGGCTCATACCATAAATGTCGAAGGAGTGACAATTGTTATAGCGGGAACTCAGGACAAGGACAAAAGGTACACGAAGACGAGCGCCTGAGTTCGCGCTATAACAATCATCATGACCTACCAACTAGCCCAAGCCGCCACGCGTCGAAGGAGTGCCATGAAAAAGCTAATGTAGAATAACACATGTAAAGGGTTTACAAATGCCTGGCAACCTTGAAAATATATATATGATAATTTTCATGATAAAAGAAGTTATTTCCCGTGCATCTCAATGTCTATAGTTAAGATAAATTCAACATTACACGCGATTTTCGCAATATTGAGAATGTTTTCTTTAACCCTTTCGGCCCTGGTGTCCTATAAAAAGGACGTGAACAAAGATTGCTACAAATTGTGACCAAAATAACTTAGAAATTAAAAAAAAGTGTCTGAGGTATTGTGAAAACACCTGCGCAAACATAGGTAGTAGTTTTTTCATTGTCGTCTTTCTCAGAATTCTGCAAAGTGGAAAGCAAGATGGCGGAAGGCGAAAAAGACGACAATCGCCGGAACCGTGTGTTTGATGATATTTCAGTGATTAACTATTGTATGTGTAGCTAAGATATTTTTTTCTGGTGTTTATAACATGTTGACCTGCTTATTTACAAATTGACTCTTCCCTGACATTTATGCATCGCCTGCAGTAATGTACAATCTTCATGTCCTAAATATAGGACACCAGGGCTCAGTGGTTATGAGAGCCCAAGTTCATTGCATGTTAATCCAGAGCCGCAGTGCTTTGTAAGCTTCCGATTTCTTGTTATTCCACTCGAGAACCCAGCCATGATTCCTTAGTTAATATGTGAAGGGGTTCCGACAGGGATTTTGTACGTAATAGGTCTGAATACGTTTTCCGCACAACATGAGAGGAACACGCGGGAGCTAGAAGATGACGACGAAGTGAAGTTCGGTCAGCTTGCCCTTGCAGACATGGGCAGAAGGTATTTTGACGCAGCAAAGCCGGATTCAGCAATATTTGCGATGTTAGATCTTACAAAGCGTCCGACAATTAGACAGTGGCCTTTTAAGTGCAATGAGAAGGTGTGTATCATGAACGCAAGAACTTGCTTTTTTACATTTTAGGTGCTCTAATGAATATATCGTTGCTACATGTTTAGCTACACAACAATTACACGTGTTAAAAGGGCACAAAGGCTGAAGTATTTAAATTTACCATATTTCACTTTACAACCACTAAGCCCTGGTGTCCTATATAAGGACATATCGCCATTTTTCTTATATGCTGATGGTGTGCCCAGATTTCGTTATATTTGTGCTCTAGAGGTGGTATTCAAGCCAAATACACAAGCAAAAAATATTCTCTACCCGTTAAAAAAATATTCAGGGCTGAAAGGGTTAAACATAAGACTTGGTCTACGGACTTTCGAGGAAAATTAGGTTTTGATTCCTGTTACATTTCGCATGCGCTATGGCGCACGCGCCATTTGTTTTCAATGGGCGAGCGCGCGTGTGCGTTTTTCGCAGACCCAATTAAATGAAGTCCTTTCTTACGCTTTGCCGTTCGAAGGCCTGATCACGCTACTTCTTGTGAACGAAGAAAGCTTCACATTACGTTATGACGTTTTTCTAAAAACGCTCGTGAAACTGCCAATGGTCTTACAGTCCATTGACCGCTCTTTGACGAAGCGAAAAGGAAAATCTGAGGCGGCCATCTTTTGCAGAATCGAGCTCACCACCCTTGAAACATTGTGGAAACATGGCCTTAGAGGTTTCATGGCTATGCCTCTCTAAAGTTTCGAAAACACCCGCACGGTAGTCTAGTAGGTTATGGCGCTTGACTGCTCACCCGAAGATCACGGCATAGGATCCCGGCCGCATTTTCGATGGATGCCGAAATGCTTGAGGCATGTGTGCTTATATTTAGGTGCGCGTTTCGATGACCCGGGCGGCGTCGAAGTTGATGCGATGGTCCAGTTTCTCACTGTGTTCTGCGAGGGCGTTTCGTGCTGCATTGAAGCTACATTGGTGACGTATCCTTTCCGGAAAGTTTTTCGTCTCCCCGATGTAAGTGACGTGGCAATCAGCGGCCAATATTCTTCGTTCTGTAGTGAAGAGGGGTACCCGCTACAGATCTGCAAGGCATTATGTGCACTTTGTTGATGCGGTGGCTGATGACGATGAAAAATTATGGCCGAGACCTTTTTACTAGGTTGGAAGCTTAAACGACCCACTAGTTATTCACACTGTGCGACGTGCAGTCGTTATTTTACTCTCCTACCACGCCATATTACATACGTTAACGTGAGTGAGAGAGAGAGAGGTAGAAATAGCTTGATTGAGGTCCTGAGGAAACGGATCACGAGAAACGAATCATGTCGTAATGAGCACGAATTTATTTAATTCCGAAATCTAGAATTTTCTCTAGCATATTGGTATATAAATGAGACTATAATGTCCCTTTTAAAACGCTGAACTCTGTATTCATGACGCAAGTAAAAAGATCTGTAGAAGAGTTAGAGCGTAAAAGTATTCCTTTCAGCTTGTATACCAACCTGCGTGGCACCAAACTTGTTGGGCTAATGTCGACAGAAGTAGCGAACAGGAAATATTTTATTCCTGTTTGTTCTGTCTAATCGTACTTGTCATTATGAGATGGGACATCTGTACAATTTTTAAAGCATCACGTAAGTGACGTAACAGACAGGCGTCATACGACGTTCGCGTGAATTTCGACCAATAGCGGTGCGCTAATGGCTCATTTGGAACAGAGGAGATTAGAATAATTTTTCGTTATAGCGACCATAGTATACTCGTTGTTGCTAATGTACATCTTACAAGCAAGACGAAAAAAAGGAGACAATAGCTATAACATGCTGACTCATGTACTTATTGTCCTACACTTTCTTCTTGGTTGTTAGTTCCTTCGCGGGGTCCCTGAGTGGAACTTTGTCAAATGAGTAGATTAATGTAATAATAATTGAGGGGTTTAACGTCCCAAAACCATGATATGATTATGAGAGACGCTGTAGTGGAGGGCTCCATACATTTCGACCACCTGGGGTTATTTAACGTGCACCCAAATCAATATGCACAGGCCTCGAAATGAGTAGATTAGCCTCTTTCCGTTGGCCACTATGAATATTGCGGTATGGAGTTCCATGTAGTGCAACACAACAGCTTTATTCGAGCACGTAGCATACAAACACACAAATGAAGCTTCCATTCTAGGAGATTGCCGTAGCCTTTTCATCCATGATGTTTGCCACCGTAATCCCCTTCATCCGTAGTGCTTGCCGCCTCCGTGTCCTCCGTATCTGTGTCCGTAGCCGTGAGACTTTCCGCCATATCCTCTGTGGCCCATGTGATAGCCTCCCTTGTGACCGCCGCCGTATCCTTTGTGACCGCCACCGTAGCCGCCGTGGTAGCCACCAGCCAAGGCAACACCAATCGCCAAGGCGAAGACGAAGAGGAAAATCTGCACGCAACCGAGAACAGTCTTTTTTTTTTTGTTACTTTCAAAGGAATGGTTTCTAATCAAGTTGGCGCCATTTACTTCCGCGTCAAGAGTGGGGTAATCCTGGGAGCTATTTCGGGAATACTTAAGGGAAAACTTCAGAAAGTAGCACATAGTATAGCAGCCACACTGACTTTTTCTTTGTAATACTGAATAAGTAGGAGAGAAAGTTTAGGATTGGGGGGTAATGACCGCTGCTCCTTCCATCTTAGGCTGACAGCACACAGCAAAGATCAGTGGGAATAGGCAGAAAAAGGCTGAAGAAAAAGAATGTTAAAATGAAGGTAAGAGATCAAACATCTTAATACATAATGCGCAGAATGTTCGGTTTATCAGATGCTGTTCCGCAACTGAATTTATACAGCGCTCTAATAACGTAAACAAAGATGTGCGACGTTATTCAATTACGCGTTAACGTCAAGAAAGGTCGAGCGACGTCAAATATTAGCGTTAAGAAAATGCGGCGTCAGTCCAGACAAGCACCAGACCGAGTCGCGTGCCTAGCACCAACACTGTGGCTCGCTTGCGTGCCTGCTTCGGCGTCGTCTCATCTCTTTCACTACAGATTCAGTAAAAAAAATACCCTAAGTTCCGTTTTCGTCCCGAAAAATGGCCATAATTTCGTAAATCGCGCTTTGAGCGTGCTGTATCTAAACATTTTCGGTGAAGTTCCTGCA
>JALIZH010015270.1:0-33409 GCA_030522465.1 Rhipicephalus appendiculatus
GACTACACTGTGACGCATCAAGGGCAGCGTATGGTCCGACGTATGGCGGCACTTAGGTATCAGCGCTGTTTTCAGCTTCATTTGGAACAGACTCGCACACCGTGAGGTGACGTGCCTGTCATAAGCGGCATTTGATGGGGCTTTTTTGCAGGGTCGCGCTGCACTTGATTACAAGCGATTGTATCGAAGTAGTGGATGCATTATATTTTAAATGCATGAGCATTTTTATACCGACTCACAGAAGAAAAAAAAAAGAACCGTGAGTCCGCCCGTCTTGCATCTCTGCCAAGTAAGACAACTAGCTTTAAAGGAAAAGATACACAAAACAAAACAAATTTCCTCGGTTATGTTTGGTTTCGAATGTTGGGCCGCACGGTTCAGAACGCGGGCGTCCTTCACACTGGTGAAACACTCATGCTGGCAGAACGTGAATTTCTACGCCACATGACTGGGACGCGTACCGGTGATAGAGAACAAACGTAAAAGATGTGCGTGTTCTACGAAGCTTTGTTTATATTTCGTGATGATTGACTAAAAGCCCTCTCTCTACGACAAGATGTGGAGCCAAAATGGAGGACTGTAGACATCAGTAAATTTCCAACTTCGGGAAAACTTATTTGCATCCACATTTGAGGTCTCGCGGAAGGCGCCTTTCGTTCGGCCATTACAAAAGTTGATCGGACGCTTGAAATAAAATTAAAAATGTTGAGTCGATCTGATCTACATGACAAAAACGTTCCAGGAAGGGCTTCCATTGTAAAGTTTCGTACTACAAAACAGTCAGCCACTACTATGCCACATTAGCAAGCACTGACCCACACTAGTTTACAGTTACCCAACAGCACGTCGTGCTAGCCAACATTAGCCACCAACTAGCCAGCACTTGTAAACTGAAGACGCAGGGGTCAATGCTATCCAAGGTTAACCAGTGTTAAGAAGCATTAAACACTAGCCAGCACTTAGCGAAGTTTAGCCCGTGCTAGTCAACAGTAAGCCAAAAGAAAGTGACATTGCACAACAGCAGGATCCAGCTGGCGTACACGCTTCGGTAATGTGGGAATAAATAAGGTTTATTTACGTTATGTATTTCAGGCCATATAGTTTTTGTCAATTGATATATCTAATCCATAGAAATTAATGCAATGATATCGGTTAATTTATGCCATTCATGAGATGTACAAACACAGAATACATGCGGGTACACAAACGGTCAAAGCGCAATTGGTTCGGCAATGAATGCTTTGCATTTAAAAACACGACATTCAAAAGCCCTGTTTATACATACGAACGCAAATGCACAAAGAACGTCTGCGGTCATCCGCACCAAAAGCCCTACCCACAACATAAAGGGCAGAGACCCGTCACGCAGAAGTTATAGCCCTCATAAGTGTTTGTTCAGCTTTTATAAATGAAAGGACATTGTGATTTCAGCCTTTAGAAAAATAAAGTGTAAAGATGACGTACAGTAGTGTCAGTAATCGGCAGTCCGTAAGACTACTTATTAATTATCATGAAAAGGGCACACTAGACGTATCTGTTTGCGCGGACATCGTCACGGTCTATTTGGTCACTTGTATGAGGCCGTTTATGGAGGATGAACCTATCACCACAGCTGTTTATGTTGATACTCACAAGCATCGATGTGTAACCTCTCAGAGATCCTAGAAATATTCTTAAGGGCTTGCTAAGCCTCAGAAATTCTTGGTTAACCTGGCGGTGTTTCGCTAGGTCTCACCAGGTGTTCAGTTCACTACGAAGTGAGCTCATATAACGCTTCAATCGTGATACATAAGCCCATGTGAAGTACTTCTATAGGTGTGCGCGTTGCTGACTTCTTTCTGTGCACAACACATATAACCACAAATCACACGAAAATATGCTCCGTGCTACTATTGAATGTCAAGACCGAGAGACGAGCTAGTTGGTACATATACATCTTAAGCGCTTGTGTTGTTTCCTCTCTTTTCGTCCCTGTTTCAGTTCGCGCTCGAAGGTTCTTAAGATGTATTGAATGTCATAATGGGCATATTTTCGTTATTAAAGCTAACCTGTCCATATCTCGTTACTAATTATTTCTGTTAATACTGAAGTACCTCAAAGCACAGCTCACTTCACGTACAACTTTTTGTTGGGCTAGTTGGTGCATGTTTAACGGGAGGAATAAGGCGAGAACGAGGCGAACAGGCGTTCGTCCATGTCACTTCTTGTGTTCGTCGCGTTGTCGGCTTATTCCTCCCGTTAGCCAGCCCACTTTTCCTGCCATTTGAAATAGCCAATGCGTGAGTTCATATGGCTCTCCACACACAAAACCACCCATATGCTAAAGGTGAAGAATTATCGCCATCAAGTTTGCCCACTTAACCACTCCTTCACGGATGCATGCTCCCTGTCGAAACGTTTCATGTCTGCTATTAGGGGGGCGCACATAGAAGCAAGGAACGAAGTGGCTACCCGCCGTGACTTATGTGAATGCCGCACCATACCGACACTACCCAGCCTACGCCCTTGTAGTCGCTGAGAACTCTCCCTGACCTACTATTACTGTCTAGCTCTACACTTCCACCAATGGCGAAGCTGAAGAGGCAGCTGTGCCTTTGCTATCACACTAAAGGGAAAGTGCCTTTGCTATCACACAAACTAAAGCGAAATAGATTTTTAGTGATTCCGAGCACGCGGTCTAGAAATACACGCCTGGACGGGTGGCACTCCCGGTCGCCGGTAAGGCTTTGGGCCCTCTTCCCTCTCGCCCCATAGAAATAATCTCGGTACCCGTTTACGCGGGTCATCCTGGCGACGAGGCAGCCAATTCCATCGCTCATGATTCGACCTACCAAGTAAGGCTGCCCACGCCGGGAATCGATACGCGCGACGTGCTCCTGACGTACTACAACACCACCTTGGACTACCTCCTCTCTCGCCTCTCCTTTCACCGCCACACAAATATGTTACCCAGTACCACCAAAACTTGTGCAAACTTCTGGCCCAAACTTTTCTTACTCACACGCGTCTTGCGCCCTTCCACCCCGGAACGTACTCGCTGACGTGCCGCTTTTGTGACAGCTGCACAATTATGACGGGTATTGCTACCCCCCTACCTCCACCAATAATGTTACAAGAAAACGTATATTTACAGATATTTACAGGCGGAGACAATGGCTGGCACAATGGCGGGCTGAAGCCTGTCTCTTCACACTTCTTAGTTGTTTCTCCAAGACCGGGACCCTCTACTGCCTTATGCCGGAAACCCCTACTGCCTGGTGACACTATCTTCGTTTCATGCCCGGTACACTTGCCTCCTGCCCCTATACTCTGTTTCACCACTACCGTTCAGCACTGCCAAAGCTACGGGGTGTAAACAAGCCACACGCTTGCGCAGGAAAACATAGATCCAGATATAATTGCCTTGCAATTGGCTAGGTTGAGACATTTGCCCTTGTTTAGCATCTGCTTCTGCACATCAATAAGTAATTTGTTTATTCTTCATCGCATTTACGTCGTATTTCTTTAATTGTTGTATCGGTAACCGTCGGTAACTGTGGTTAAAAATCAACATGGCAGCGCCCATACAGACGCGACCACCCGCTTCGATCCGAACTTGCCCTCGACGCTCGCCCAAAGCAATCACAGCAACAAATGAATGGTGTAATGAGCTATCGCTTTGCGTCATCTCACGATCAGGACAACTCATCATGTACGCTCTGTCGATATTGGCGAGATAAGCTATTGCTTTAACCACGCCTGCTAAGCCTAACGCGACGAGAATTTGATAGCGGTTCATGTAAATAGCGCAATGTAGCCACGGATACATTGCTGCCGAAGCTTCAAGACATACATCTAAAGCAAATACAAGCGTCTGTTTGGAACTTACGGGCCACAGAGCGCACGACGACGACGTGATAAACTCGAGGCGGAGAGCAGCAGCCTCGATGAGTGCAGCCATGTTCTATTTTTTTCGGCGCTGCCGTCTGCTCGCTGAACGTGTGCGCGCAGACGCCAGGGGGATGCTAGCAGACGACGCGGCGCGGATGAATACATGTGGAGGGGCTAATCGCCCTTCCTATTGGCTAAGGGGCCCTGTAGCCTCCACAGTGCTGAAGGGAACTTCTGAAACAGAGTATAGGTACCTAAGAAGTCCGCAGCAGTGGGAGGCTGCTTTCTTCAGCACCAGTCCGGTTCTCCATCTTTGGCTGGTGGCTTGGGTGGAGGACGTCACAAGTAGTCACGGCCTGAACGCCACAACTAGCAGTATGGAAGCAAACCACAACGCTGCTTTCTAAGTAAAAAAAAATTTGTTCTTGGTCTTCGCACACACAGTTTTGAACCACCACCAAGGCGTCAGGAAGGAGAGTGTGCTACACGCCTCCTTGTCCACATAATTATTAAACACGAAGCACTTCTTAGCGAACCAAAGGAACCTGAGAATTTCTATCTATCTATCTATCTATCTATCTATCTATCTATCTATCTATCTATCTATCTATCTATCTATCTATCTATCTATCTATCTATCTATCTATCTATCTATCTATCTATCTATCTATCTATCTATCTATCTATCTACCTGTCTATCTATCTATCTATCTATCTATCTATCTGTCTGTCTGTCTGTCTGTCTGTCTGTCTGTCTGTCTGTCTGTCTGTCTGTCTGTCTGTCTTCAAACCCTTTCTTCTAGACATGTCTGGTATATACCCATAACCACGGGCCGCGGTATGCGGGTATGTTCCACAGGTTATATTTTATATCTACCGAGAAGCCGTGTGCAACATACATTGGAAATCTATATTCGAGAGTGTTAGAAAAAAACGACATCACTAGCGTTGATCCGACGAATGCAAATAATAAAAATCAGGATTCCAGCAGGAATCAAACCGAAGCGTTCTGTGTGGCAGTGAGATATTCTACGAGAGACACAAAAAAGTCTTCAAACTGCTTTAGAAAAACCCCCCTATGGAGGCGTAATATCGGTGCAACATCAATTGTGTTTGCAGTCTTGGATATGTATTTTTATATCGAAGCAATTAACTTTACATATGTGCTTTTATGAGACAGGCGCCATGTCAGATTAACGTCAATGCTGGGTCCAGTGTTGGCTCCGGGTTTGTAGCAGTCTAATAAACATTGTTTGTATTGCACGATTCAGCAAGCTATATTCAAGCGTTGCGCCACTTCAGATGAGTACGCTAACGAAAGTTACGTATGATATTCACATAATCGTTCCGTAAAAAAGCACTCCGTTTTGATTAAAGTGATGTCAGACCTTTAACGTGAGTGCTGACATGACGTCAAACAATAAGTTACCCTTTAAACGCCCGTGCAGTCGACGTTCCTGGTAAGCCTACGATGTGGCCGCGATACGAGCGTGATCCAGCTTTTGATATGGCTGAGCAAGTGACAAGGGAGACATCGGAGTCAAGCGCTACGAGCACAAGTCAACCACTTCCCGCGCTTCGCCATATTTAAAGTTAATAAAATAAGAACAAAACAGGAGATATAAACAAAAGAAGAGTTATTTACAGTGAAGTCAAATTACTTTATTTGTAAAACCTCATGAAAGCCAATAAATTCGGACGTCCATATCAACCTCACTTCATTAAACCAGATCTTAGGATGCCCGGCAACCGCTATGAGCACGCATGTACCTTGAAACCGGAACTGGCGCTTATTTACCGGGGCCTGGTAATCCTACAGTGGGGCATCTACTCTTGCACTATCCAGTGGGATGCATGGCAGATTTTCTCCGCTCGTGCTCTAAGTACGTGAATTAAGCCGCTGGTTGAACTACCGGTCGACCCTTACGCCAGCGTCCAATAACCACCTTTACAGTTCAATGAATTAGTCTCCATACAAAAAGCTCCGAGTGAGTTTTTCTTGGTTCTCAGATTTCTTTTGAGCAATTAAGGCTTGCGCTCTTTTTAGTATAACAAAGAACAGACTTAGGGAAAGCTTTCATAGTACCCTGGCGCATCTTTTACCACGTATATTATGGCAGGATATCACACACAAGTCTAAAGCATTGAAAATGGCAGACGAACACGATATTTAGTTTTGGTATCATGTTCCCTATGGAACATGATATTTAGTTTTGAAGAGGTCATAGAAATACCAATTAAAATTTTTTAAATACTTGTTTGATTGACGGCAATATACTGCTTTTTCTGTGCACACAATCCAGATTACTGACGTACGCGCCATCTTAATTAAACGTATGCTTCAGGAAATCAAAGATCGGTACATCTCTCTTGTGAACATTTTTTTCACCAGAGAGATGAAGAAAAAGCAAACAATACCGAAGGTAGCTTTCATCGGCACTAGTACAAGTTTCACTGAATATTTTTGATTGTTTTTTGTTGCTCCTTAAATATAGACCAGCCTCTTCATTATCCGTGAAGCCCTAGAATATTGAACAGCTATGGCTCCTTCGCTATCAATTTGGTGATCACTAGTATACGGATGATTAACACTATAGTGAGAAATTTTATTGGGCCGTGCGCCATTAGCACCGAAGTATTTTGTGCTGCCCGAAATGAAATAACGTTATCTATGTGTTCACACAGTCAGTGCCCAGTATATAGGATCCTAAATCACTTAATCCCGGGCCGAGTACTACATGTCTTCGGGAAAATATTGAATTTCGATATAGATATGCGGATACGCACCTCTTTTTCCAGGCTTCTGAGGTATGTCTGCAAAACATTTTATTTCGATTTCAGTTAAGTGGGCTACCTGCTGCGGGCAGCATATCCTCAGTTTTTCTACAGAAAACTGTAGGACTCGCTGATGTGATTGCGTCGTGTCCTACGTCGGGAAATGTCAGAATTTAATTTATGCGGCAGTGCTGAACGAGGAAGGATTGGGTACGGAGACACCACCTAATGGTCTCCCTAGAATTCATGTTCGAACAGTTTTTCTTTCCACCGCTGTCGACCATGGAGCGTGCACTACACCGAATAGCGATTGCAGGACGATTGGTGCTGTCGATGTGGCTTAGTGCACGCCATACTTTGCGGCCATCCTCCTGAGCATCCGACAATGGTAACCGGTTTCATCTGCGCCAACTGTGCTCAACGTAACACTTCCAGCCAAATCGACATGGCATGCCTCAAGTGCATGCCACTCATTCATATCCACCATTGGACACGTAGACACAACCTAAGCAATTGCGTTATCAAACTGCTTGTTTGCGCCGGCTAGTCATTTTGTTTAGTCAACTAGCTTCCAGTAAATTTCTCTACCACTCCTTTCAGTCCAAGAATGCTTAAGTAGTGGTCCTTCAATACCTCAGAACGTTACATGAACCGTTTTAGATGCGAAACATCTTATGCTCGGGGCTCTGTCCGTCCCGCGTCCCCCGTCCCGTGTCCCGCGTCCCGCGTCCGGCCACTTTCATGAAGTAGGGAAGCACCCATTATGCGAACGAGAACACTGTAGTAATATGAAGGCCGTCAACCCAACTACAATCATCAGAGTCATGGCCGAGAGCACAGAGAGGCTGCTTAGTAATGGCTAGGCAGGTGGTGTCTGTCGCCCAGGTTGACCCCATTCCTTGAGTCATGGCCGAGAGCACAGAGAGGCTGGCTGCTCAGCAATGGCTAGGCAGGTGGTGTCTGTCGCCCAGGTTGACCCCATTCCTTAATATTGCTTGCATGTGTTTGGAGGGGGCTTAGTCCTTCCCGCGTCCCACCCCACCACAACGCATGCGCGTCCCCTCCCCCCTCTCTCTCCTACGCTCACCCCCTTTCTCTCCTCTAGGAATCATCTACTCTACGGAGCGGCCCCCGCGTCCCCCTCCCCTATGCTCTCGTACGCTCACCCCCTTCCTCTACTCTTGAAATACTCTACGGAGCGGCTCCGGCGTCCCACATACCCACAGCGCATGCGCGTCCTCTCCCCCTCTCTCCTCTAGGAATCCTCTACTCTACGGAGCGCGTCCCACACCCCCACAGCGCATGCACGTACCCTGCTCCTCTCCTACGCTCCCCCCCTGTCTATTCCTCTAGGAATCCTCTACGGAGCGGCGCGCACGACAGGTGGTGTGACAGCTGCATACTCCGCTGTGGGCACCACGGTAGTTCCGCTGTATGAAAATGACGGAGCGCGCGCGCCTCATTCTCTCTCCTGCGCAGCGCCGCGATGAGCGCCCGGGCCGCTGCCGCGAATCGGGAGCGGCGACGTTTCTCCCGCTCAAGCTAGCCATCTCCCCGCTGCTTCGCATCCACACATGGTTCCCTTTAGCGGGAGATGGGGAAGATTTTTTTGCATTGATGAGGTTGTTAGGTGGTGATGTGGAAAGCGATGCGTGCCAGATGTATCGAAATGCACATGCTGCTGAATGACTTCAATTAACTGTGAATATATATGGATACAGGGCAGCAAAACATCGCAAATACTGTTTACAAACTTAGGAGTGAACAAATAGCGACAAGCGGTGTCGCTGATGTAAGGACACCACAGACAGCGTGTAAAGTAAAATATCCGGTTGGTACCAATTGCTCCAAGGCTTTAGTAAAATGCGCTTCTAGGTCGTTTACTAACCGTTTACTGGAGTGCACTGATATAGACCGTTTACTGGAGTAAACTGATAATTTGAAGATCGTGCTCGTACAGACCATGTTGTGCTTTCTACAAGCCCGCATGGCGCGTATAAAAAAGCTGAACACTCTAAAAAAATGTGCTTGAAATAATCACACAGAAAATAATCGTTTCCAATAATAACTAGCAGCCACTCCAACCATCTGGTGAGCAGTTGCGCTGGTACAAAAGGTCATCTCGAATCCTGTAGCGCGAAGCCTGGTTTCGTGTTGCGTGACGTGACTGCATGGCGAACATAAATGACTGGTAGTAACATGAAAATAATGAGATGCATGCCATGTACGGTATGATTTACATAACACGCTCATCGTGCACTCGTAGCCTGTTCGCTAGCTTGATATTCACTAAAATTGGTATTGTGCGATGTGACTCTATTGCGAACATAGCTGACAGGTCCTAACATGCAAGCCATGATATGCATATCCTGTGCTGGATGATTTACATGTCACTGCCTTGGTGCGCTTCCAGCCGTTTTAACTGCATATATACCAACATTAGTATTGCATTACATGAGTGCATGACGAACATAAATGACAGGTCATGCATTGCATGCACCAGAATATACATTTCATAAGCATGGTATATAGGAGATCGTACATGCATGCATGCATGACAGATTTATGAACTAGATGTCCTGACATGAATCTCTTCATTTGCCTCAAAGACAAATAAGGCCATGAATGAAGCTCATTGCTGGCTGCTTCGCATTACATCGATTGCGGCAATCAGTGGAATGTGCCGGATTTTATTTATATTGTATTGCAATTTACAACCATATACAGGCCGTTCCAACCATCGCGGAGCACGATCTAAAAAAAAAAAACAAGAAGAACGGCGTCACGTGATGTAAGCCTAGCAAAGATTGTTCCAGTACACAGGAGTAGCCACTATTAACTCCTTCAGTAATGACTTTTAAATAATTGGTAACAATTATATAAATAAACAAGTAGTCACCTAATTATGAAAATGTGCCTGAGGAATATATAGGCATGTTCAAATGAGGTATAAATGTGCTGTTTTCGACAACGTACTAATTGCACGCTCATTTTTTTCCTCCTGATAAAATAAGCCTGCGAAATGGGAAAAATAACACGTGACTACACTCCATCCCTAAAATAAGTTGACTGAAAGCAACCGCTTTGCCTGCTGTCGGTCGCCAGAGACAGCGTGCGTACTTTAGCAAGGGTACAGAGCAAGAGCCAACAGCATGCGTCAACATTTCGCAGGGATTCCTTCCGCTCGACAGTACGCCACAGTCATTATTCATATCTCCCGGCCGACTGTTCTTATTAATAACGCGATCGTTACACTGTTCTAATTAAGGCTGACTGTGTAAGAACAAAGCGGCGCGTTTGTTCGGCTGGGGAGTGGCAGATAGGACAATCCATACTTTTTCTGGATTTGCTCAATGATACGGAGCTTGTTTGAGGGCGCCGATTCCTGATGCGCGCTGCAGTCTAGTCACGTGTCACGTTTCAGATTCGAGGGCTTTGTTTATTAACCGCTAAAAATAAGCACGCGATCAGTACGTTGTTGAATATAATAACGTATTTAGATCTCATTTGAGCATGCTCGCAATGGCTCATTCACAGTTTGGTAATTAGGTTAGTACTTGTCGAGTTAAAAGCAAAATTTAGACCAATTAATTAAGACACATTGACGAAAAAAATTAGTAGTGGCTGCTCCAGTTTACTGGGGAAAATATGCACTATGTCTGCTTCTCATAACGGCGCTGCTCTTTTTTGAAACATTGCTTTGCGATACTTGGGACACCGTTGGAACACTTTATGACATGCGCAGCACACCGCAAGCAATGCAAACGCACAACACCCGAATTACAGCCTGCTATATATATATATATATATATATATATATATATATATATATATATATATATATATATATATATATATATATATATATATATATATATATATATACACATTGCAGATCTGCATCTCTTTCAAGGCGTCACTGTGACTGAGCTGACAGCGATTTCGACGGATACGTGGAAGTGCACGCCAAGACAGCGCAAGAATACAAGAGAGAGTGGCAGCGCACAGGCTTCATTCATCGGGTCCTGAATGCGCAGCCTGGACGGCAGAGCACCTGACCAAAGCCTGGCTGTAAAGCTACCGCTGTTGCACGGACGTGTGATTTTGGCAGCGGTGACAGCGGCAGAGCAGCAGGCGTAACTCTTTACTGTCGCACATTGCAGTTAGCGAACTTTTCAAATATTTATAAAAGTCTATTTTGCTCATTATTGCCGTCACCGCTGCCACAAAGTGTGACACTGGCTGCTTGTTGTTGTGATCATTAAAAATGACGAAGGATGTTTCAAAACAGCTCGAACAGTTCAAAGATGAACTACGGTATGAATTTAAGAACTTGAAAGAAACTCTCGAAAGAAGCATGCGTGCAGAAGAGAGAAAGCTCTGGACCGAGACCTATGGCATGAAGCGGAGCATGGATTTCATCAATAAAGATCTTGATGACGCTAACCTGTGGCTTGATGCTACTTTGACGGAGAACAGCTATTTAAGAAGTAAAATGAAGCGCCCCAGCAGAAAGTTCGTTCATTAGAGAGGGAAGTGATGGAATG
Organism: Rhipicephalus appendiculatus; assembly: GCA_030522465.1. Taxonomy (NCBI): domain Eukaryota; kingdom Metazoa; phylum Arthropoda; class Arachnida; order Ixodida; family Ixodidae; genus Rhipicephalus; species Rhipicephalus appendiculatus. The sequence goes on from JALIZH010015270.1 coordinate 11,193, forward strand.
TCAAACTAGTCTTGTGAAAACTGGGCAGTACTCGCGCAAGAAAAACCTCGAGATCAAAGGTATCACGGAAACCCCGAATGAGTGTCGGAGAGATGTTCTTGCTAAAATTGGAGCTGCCGTCAGTGAACCTGTTTCAGCGACCGATATAGACGTAATTCACAGATTGGCAACCTAGGACAAGACAAAGAAGAACATTGTTGTTCTGTTTGCGAAGCGCGAAAAGAGGGACATGATTCTTGACAAAACTCCGAAAACAAAACTTACAAGCGGAAGCCTGGGTTTGTTGCTGGAAGCGTCTAAAAGTGAGGCAAATTATCCTGTCTTTGTAAATGCGCACCTTTGTCAGTACCTAAAGCGACTGCTTGGTATGACATAGCGCGCAAGCACGAGCATGGCTGGATGTTTGTCTAGGTAAAAAGAAAGTTGCCATTTTTGCCCCTCGCGACGAGACTTCATCCGTCGTAGCAAAAGAACGCGATAGCGATTTGGGCAAGATTGGCGCGACAGGATAAGAACGAGCGCGCCGGGCGCGAACACTTCGATTGTCCAGATTGTTCAATCATGGATACCAAATGCATGCTACATGACGGTATGCGTGGTATGATAGCTGATAATCTAGAGAAGCGTTTTAAGATTTTCCATCTCAATGTTAGATATATTCAATACAAATTTGATGAAATGTACACCCTTCTATAATCCTGCAATATTAGCTTCGATGCACTTACGTTTACCGAGACTTGATACAATGGAAATTCAGATCATTTTGTTTTAGCGTCTTACAATCATTTATTTATAAACATGAAAAATTGCCGGGGTGGTGGAGTTTCTATTCAGGCTGCTGTGCAAGGTTTCGAAATTATACACGAATTTAGTACTGCTACCTGTGATATCGAAACTATTTGTATTAAGAAAAAACACCTGGACTGCGCGGAAAGCGCAGCACAGTCTCACTGAAAGCTGGAAGAGCGCCATTTCCAGAGCCTGTTCCAAACTCTCTTGGGGCTACTAATAAAAGTACGATTGCATGGTACCCACTACTCCATTAATTGATTCGGTGGCTGATGACGATGAAGAATTGTGGCTTAGCCCTTTGTAATGGGTTGGAAGCATTGTGTGACATCTGGTTACACAATTCCCATTCTGTGACGCCTGGTTGTCATTTTACTCTTCTACCACGATATATTGCGTATTTTAACGCGGTTCCTTCCCGCTTGTATAGGGTTTTTGTGCGCAGGAGTTGAGAGCACCGGCATGGCTCAGTGGTAGGATACTGGGCTCCCACGCAACCCAGTATTATACCACTGAGCGGATTTCTAGATATTTCTAGCTTTTAGTAAAGCTTTCAATCGGGTAAACCATTCAATTTTATTTGAGAAGTTAGAATATTACGGCTTACATGGAATAGTGCTTCAACTTCTTAAATCTTACTTGAGAGCACGCGACCAATATGTCGAACTAAATAAATATAAATCACACCTTAGGCCTATTGAATTTGGTGTTTCTCAGGGTGGCATATTGGGACCAATTCTCTTCCTTTTCTATCTTAATGATATTGTGAGACTCTATGAGGATTGTAAATATATAATATACGCCTACAATTGCTCGGTACTTATTGAAGGAGGAGGCTTGGAGACAGTAACACGAAAGGGTTATACGTTCTATCATAACTTAGAGATCTGGTGGACGTTCAATAGGCTTATTCTAAATATATCGAAAACTAAATGAGTGTTGTTCCGTATCCCAGGCATTCGAGGGAAAATTGATGGTTCTGTAACTCTTGGCAATTTCGAATCAAAAGAGAGAAACAGATTAAGATTCTCGGTGTAATTTTTTTCAGAAAATATGTCTTGGAATAAAAATGTGAAAACTTTATTGCCAAAATTAAGCAGAGCAGCTGCGGCATTAAGTCGGAATCGCCACACTTTTCCTGTTAGCATTAAAAGAATGTTATATTTCGCGCTCTTCAACTCTCACTTACATTATTGCACACTATTATTGGGGAAACACAACATCGTCAACTTAGAGCAAACATTCTTGGTCCACAAAAAAGCAGTTCGTTCAGTAGAAAACGCCTCGTTTCTAGAACACACAGAACCTTTATTTTACAAACACAAATTTAAGAATATTGCTGCTGAGGACATACAAAAATGCTACATCAGGAAGACCACAGCTATTAGAAGGAATAGCAAATGTTCGAGCAAATACAATTTCTTATCCTTTCAGGTATTACCCTCCACACCACGTTCCTTTCTCGCGTACCCATTATGGAAAAAAAAACTTGATTATGTACTTTCAACCACCATAAATAAACTAGAACAAAAATATGGACGTTATTAACTTACTAACAAAACCTCACCAGATCTGTTTATGTTAATGTGTTAGAACTACTCATGTTTCTTTGTGTCCAGTAGTTTCTTACGTACATGCTTCTTTATGTACTATTTTTACTAAAGTTATCGTAAATTAAAAACATACCTGAAGGGGAATTTGTCGGCTAGTTTGTTCATCATATCGTAGCGGAACAGCGCCAAGACCCGGAAAGAAACGGCACACATACAACCACACGTAGCGCTGAGTGGCGACATGCCTTTTCTGTCCTGGTCTTGTGCTGTTTCGCATACGATAAAAACATACATAGCTGTTTTTTTTTTCAATGCAACATTGTCGATTATATTACTTTTGATAATAGCACTGTATATGCAATGCTTAGATTTGCTGAGGTGTTGCGTCCTGTGACTGTTGCTGTACGGGTGACCAGGGCTTAGTGAAGCTGCGGATACGCAGTTTTTTTCTCTGGCCCTCTATTTTCGCAGTTACAATGCACTGTATTGTCTATAGCGAAAATAAACTTTGGTGTGAATGATTTTTATGATATATATATGTATGTATAAATATATATATATATATATATACATATATATATATATATATATATATATATATATATATATATATATATATATATATATATATATATATATATATTGAAAGGAAGACAGAGCGGCACTCAGGCACGGGCGCGAGATCAGCTGGCATGAAGAAGACAACAACGAAGGGAGAAATAGAACAGTCGGCCCAGCAAAAGGGTGTTGGGTCTGTTTCTCTTTCAAGAGAATCGACATTTGGGCTAGTTGGTTGATATGCATGGTATAGCTGTTGTTTAAGCGCACTCCAACGAAGACAAAAGACGAGAAAGGAACACAAGACAAGCGCTTACTCGTAACTAAAAGATTTATTGAAGAGGGAAGAATATAAATACACCAAACAAGATATCAACGCATGCGTGTCAAGGCAAAAGGACAACCATGGCAAAACGTGAAGGGTCAGTTAACTAAGGCAGGTAGACTATCATGAAACATTATCGAGAAAGGCCATGGTTGTCCTTTCGCCTTGACACGCATGCGTTGATATCTTGTTTGGTGTATTTCTATTCTTCCCTCTTCAATAAATCTTTTAGTTGCGAGTAAACGCTTGTCTTGTGTGCCTTTCTCGTCTTTTGTCTTCGTTAGAGTGCGCTTAAACAGATATACCATGTGTCTCTTTCACAATATATATATATATATATATATATATATATATACATATATATATATATATATATATATATATATATATATATATATATATATATATATATATATATATATATATATATATATATATATATATATATATATATATATATAAACTTCTTTCTGCCCTCGTTAATAAGACTCACTTATCGCTGACACATGAAGATCCTCAGGTTCTGATGTGAAACGCCACCAACAACTGAGCGAGGTGCCTCCGATGTTTGTGGCAGTGGAAAACCACGTTAGGTGCATGAAGCTTTTGTAGGGTCGCGGAATAGGATCAGTATACATCCACCGAGAATAAAGAGAAGATGGCTTCCCCTTCGAGCTGTCTTAGGTGAATGCATAAGGGACCCTGTGAGTTTTTGCCTGATTGCCGATGGTACCAGCTGTTCACATGCATCCCCACGTCATGTGACATAGGGTGCCTGGTACATGCATGTGTACGGGTATTTGAGAGGTGAAATTCGGTGCATTAGGATGCTGTGAACGTAGCTATTGGTTTGCAGTGTCCTAAGTTCACTGCCTCTTCCCTTGTTAGGCTTGGGTGAGGTGGCAGATAAGTTGTTCTTTGTAACCGGCAGTGTTGCAAAATATCGCTGTACTTTCTGTGAACATAGTCCTCGTTCTTTAGCATTTGCTTTGGGAGGCCCGTTGAACATGAGCTCGAGCGGCAGCATCGGCTGCCTCATTTTCCAGTAGGGGCTCGAGCCCTGGAGTGCAAACGATGTACACAAAGGTTCTCCGGAAAGTAGTAGGACTGATTGTTTCCCGCCAAAACTAGGTAAAATGTTCCTGCGCCTGTTGGGTGGTGAGGGAACTTAGCTACCAGGGCAACAATCGCCAGTCGTCTGCAAGCCTTCGCGGAGTGTACATCGAGTTTAAGGTGAACCGCTATCAAGGTGCCTTGTCATCCCCACAATGAATTTTGTTAGAGCAGCATGGCGCTGTGATGTTTTGCTTAAAACTAGATAAAACCGCGCGTGAGACTCATGAAATGATCAAGAGTGTTTGTGGAAGTGATGCCATGTGCCGATCAAGTGTTCTTGAGTGGCACACATTGTTTCGGGAAGGAAGCAAGCAACTTCAAGATGATCAACGGTCAGGACGCCCTTCAACGGCAAAAACCCAGGTCAATGCGCCTAGCCATTTCATTTCATTTTATTTTACCCTCAAGACCGATGTATTACAGAGGGGAGTGGTTAACAAATACATACAAATGTAAAACAAAACAAAGCAGCAAAAGTGGCTAGTTAACACAAAGAATAATTGGTCAGTTAAGTCCGGGAGTGATGATGTCCGAAATGGCCCAGCGAAACTTTGAGTGGTCCTTAATAGAAACAATCGTGCCGGGAAGGTGTTTCCATTCTTGAGACGCCCTGGGAATAAATGATTCGTGACAGGTGCATTATCCCAACCTTATGGACATGATCAATGCGAGAGGAAATGTAAGAAGGGGATGATATAAGGTTATCACGCAGGTAGGAATTGTAGAAATATAAGTTATGGAATACAGCAAGGCGAAAACACTTACGTCGGGATGAGAGGGGAGGAAGTAGTAAGGAGTTTTTCATGGAAGTTACGCTTGATGTTCGGCTGTAATTGCTATAAATGAAACGAGCGGCATTATCTTGGATTAGTTCAAGCGACTGAATATGAGTTGCGCAGTGAGGGTACCAGATGGATGATGCGTAGTCCATTTTACTCCTAATGAGTGTTTTAAATAAGATTAATTTTAATGAGGAAGGAGCAGAGGAGAAATTTCACCGGATATATCCTAACATGCGGTTAGTATTGCTAATTAGCTTATCAATGTGTAAGGACCAGGAAAGTGTCGAGGTTATGTAGACGCTAAGGTATTTGTAGAATTTTACACCTACTAGAAAGGTACTTGTAGAATTTTACACCTAATTTCACACCTACTTTAGTACCTTTTACAAGTAACTGAAATGCATTGTCAGGAAGGCCATGTTCCTCCCATGGATCTCCTGACAATGAATTTCATCACAAAGCTTCCCCAGCCTCCTTACAGTTTTCATATCACTTCTTCAGACTTCTCCCAAAAGCGTCATTAAAGGACGGCAGCATGGCTAAGTCCAGGCCATTCAAAGGGCCGTAACGAGGGAGGTGAAGAGCATTCCGGTTTCGGCGTTGCAGTGAGCCTTCGCTGATTGACAGAGTTGCTGGATACACTGTGTTGATGCAGATGCAGCATATCTTGAAAACTATTAAGCCGTTGTGTGAGAGTTGTGAATAAATAGTTAAAAAAATTAAGCCCTAATATTTTACGGACGCATCACGTATGTCCGGTGGTGTTTCTTTTTCGTTGAAAGAATTTTTAGGGCATTTCTGGAAATCTTCTTTTACTGAAAATATTGGCACACTGGTTACCAACTGGTGAGTATTATCATTTTGTTCACGCGGGCTTCGACGGCAAGCACTATAATGGCTTTAAGGTTGCTGTAGGGATCTCAGTGCAGCTGTTTTAAACTTTTTCTTCTATTTTGTGCTGTTACAGAGCCGAGTATGATGTGACGAGCGTTTGATGCTGAACGCATAGTAAGTTCAAGAATTACTCGAGGCATTTAATGAGCTTAAGCGGGGAAATATTTATTTCTTTCACAGTGCAAGTGGTCCTACGAAGCAGATTTTGTAGATTTTGCATTTAATATTCAGCCCTGGTTATGGAAGTTAACACACAGCTTTTGGCCACTTGCAGATGCGCATTGACACGGCATACAGTCCGTGTCGTTGGAGCACTGGAAGAAATTAGATTATATTTCCAAATCAATATGAATTCAGCACATTCATTACGAAATCAGCACAGTTTACAATTTTTAAAGCGAACTGTAGAGATATGCAATGCATTTCTGAGCGTACTTTGACCGTATCTATCTATCTATCTATCTATCTATCTATCTATCTATCTATCTATCTATCTATCTATCTATCTATCTATCTATCTATCTATCTATCTATCTATCTATCTATCTATCTATCTATCTATCTATCTATCTATCTATCTATCCAGCCGCCTACGTCTTGGTGCTCTGGTAGTCGTCTCCTTAACTTGGTATATTCGAAAATTAACATAGGACATAAGTGTATGGCGAACACAATTCGCAGGTCACGCATAAAAATTCGGAGGACGCTTGAGACCCCAAGGTGATGCACGGGGTGTGTGCACACGGGGTGTGTGCATCACCTTTCCAAATGCTAGCCTGGGTTCGGTTCTCGGTGGGTGCCTCAAACGTGCCGCAAGCAAAGGAACGTCTGTGCGCGTAACATTGGCCATTGCATACTGTCCTAGACTGCCTACAGTGAGTACAGTTACGAGGTGGCCGCTACAACATAGTTCTTCTTTTAGGAATCAGTGAAGGGTCCATTACGCGTCCGTAAGGCAATAAGCGAGCCTACTGACATACTAACTTTCTTGAGGCTTTGGCTGATGATAATGACTAAATATGGCTGAGCTCATTCTAATGGGTGGGCCTTTAAAACACCCGTTCGTGACGAAATTCACGTGTTTTCATGCTTGGTGCATTTGTACCCTTCTGGTACTCAACATTAAATGCGTTAAGGAGACTCGTACTATATCACATTTATATAGTGTTTTTTCCCGAACCAGTTTCAAGCAATGAAATGGCTCAGGGATAGAACACCACTTTGGCACGCAGAAAGCCTGGGTTCAGTTTTCAATCAAACCTAAGTTTTTTGTTATTTATTTTAACTGCATCTTTCTCCATTTTTTCGCTTACGGACAACGCATATTTTTCTCTGATAACCAACAATGTCGACACCCACGCCGACTCTTACGCCGACACCGGAATCTGCGAAACGAGCTCTTTGACGCTGACACGTTAATAACGTAACTTCCTTGCCGCGTGGGACATGAAATTCTTTCCTCCAGTCACGTGTGGCACATATCCACATATCGTGGCCTGAGGTATTCGGTTATGGGCCACAGGTGATTCAGAGTCTCTATCAGCTCAGACTTCGGAAATCTTATCGCAAGGGTGTGCAAGATCTTGGGTCACTAAAACGCAGTGCCGCCATCGGCGGCGTTTTCCATGGAAGCAAACAAGGAAAAAATTCACCGACAATAACGATAGCGCCGAATGCGAATTCTGCGTGGAGCTTCGTGTGGGCGCAAGGCAAACCGTGTTCGAAATTTTGGCTTTCCGCAAGTTATCGACTGCGCCACAAATCATATTTTTTGTGGAGTAGGACGGCACCCGCTACACCTTTATGCGTCTTCAGGTGGGTAAGCGAGGTACCCGCTACACATCCCCAAGGTATTATCTGCACTTTGTCGATGCTGCATGAGGCTGATGATGATAAAGGATTATGGCTGAGCACTTTGCAGTGTGCATGAAACATTTAACCACGAACTCGTTGCGGAATTACCATTGTGTGATGATCCGTTATTAACACGAAAGTGTTTTATGCCGGGGTCCACCAAGCATATCCGTTACGGATATGACGTTGATATAATTAACGCTACCAAATGAGAAAGAAAAATTATTATGAAAATGTTCCCCCGCCGGGAATCGAACCTCTTGACTTCATCGCCCGCGACGGTAAGCGTCCGACGCTCTACCGACTGAGCTAAAGAAGCAGACAGAGAACATGTTACCAACGCGCCTTATATCTGCCACGCAATCTCTCTCGCTCGGTGCTCTCTGTTGGCGGCGGCGGGCGGTGCTGCCGTCTGTGAGCGATGAAGGGAAGTAATGCGGCACGACACTAGCATCCATAGAAAACGATTCGTCGACGACGCAGATATATCATGGGGTCCGAGATTGCGTGCCGGCGCGCAATCTCGGAGGTCATGGTGAAAGCGTCTCGATAGCAGCAACAAGCGCTGCCCGCGCTAGCATCGGGGAGTCGCCCTAGACGCATGTTATGTGTAACTCTAGCCTTTCGCTTCGTGTTAGAGTGTGACGGCTCGTTGTCGGGAGTAGTGCGCTTCCACATGCACCAATGGGGCTTCGCAGCCGACTACTTCAAGTGCGATAGCTCCGACCATTTAAAGTGCTGCAGTAAGCGGTGAAGAAAGACAATGATGTCGACGGACGAAAGTGGTGCCTTGGTGGAGCGAGACAGAGGCCACCGGGACGCCGAACGCATGCGCGCGTTCGCGGCTGACGCTCTGCCTCCCGTGTTCATGAAGCGCAGTGTGGTAGTGTATGCAGGAGCACAGACGTAGGTTACCGCATCCCTCAGGAGCGCACGCCGTGCCGTTTCTCTCCTTCAGTGACAACGCTTTGAAGAAGTGCACAGTACCAGTGTTTATTACGTGCTTGTTGATGTCATCTTTGCGCGCGATTCGTGATACGCTGTGTCCAGGTATAGGTTCAAAAGTAACTGCTACAGCGGTTAAATCATGATCATGGGCGTTAGTCGTCGCGATGGGGATGTGCGACTAGGCGTCGACATGGGTGCATCCACGCCAAATGGTGCTATAGGTGTAAAAGAGCAATAGACGTTGTACGAGCGCTCATTATACCTGCACAATAAGCACTACTTCTTTTGAGACACTTTCCACTTTCGCGTTATACCGATTCCTATGACGGAGGGATCAGCCATGTTTTAGATGCAAAGCATCTTATGCTCGGGGCTCTGTCCGTCCCTCCCGCGTCCAGAGTTCCGCGTCCCCCGTCCCCCCGTCCCCCGTCCCGCGTCCCGCGTCCGGCCACTTTCATGAAGTAGGGAAGCACCCATTATGCCAACCAGAACACTGTAGTAATATGAAGGCCGTCAACCACTACTACAGTCATCAGAGTCATGGCCGAGAGCACAGAGAGGCTGCTTAGCAATGGCTAGGCAGGTGGTGTCTGTCGCCCAGGTTGACCGCATTCCTTGATCTTGCTTACATGTGTTTGGAGGGGGGCTTAGTCTTTCCCCTCCGTCCCGCGTCCTACACCACCACAGCGCATGCGCTTCCCCTCCCCCTCTCTGTCCTACGCTCACCCCCTTTCTCTCCTGTAGGAATTCTCTACTCTACGGTGCGGCCCCCGCGTCCTACAGCGCATGCGCGTACCCTCCCCTATCCTCTCCTACACTCACCCCCATTCTCTAAGAGAGAACGTTACCTAGAGAAGGCAATGGCACAGTACATACAGCCACACGCCCTTCGTGCTTGCGGGTGACTTCAACGTGGATATAACCACGAACGACTGGCACGTCCACCACATGATAGACGCGTACTCGTTGTGACGCATTTCCGACGACAACATACAACCGACAACCATAAGGGGAACGTGCATAGACCTCATCCTCGCAAACTTCACAATGAAAACTCTTCAAAAGCAACCCCTGACGCTACACTTCACCGATCACAAGGCCGTCGTCTTCAAAGCGCCCCCGTGCACCGGCGCAAGGAATCACACACGTTCCCCTAAATAAACACGCAACCACCGAATTCTCCGTCTTCTCTTATACATTCTCATTTATCCTTTCAATAAAATTCCCGCTCAAGCTATCCATCTCTCCGCTGCTTCGCATCCACACATGCTTTCCTTTAGCGGGAGATGGCGAATTTTTTTCGTCAAGAATTTCTCCCTTTCGTTTTATATATTTCTTTCTTTCTGTCTCGCTGTTTCTTTCTCTTCTTCTCTATCTTCACTCGTTCTCTCAACCATCAGGCTTATGCAGGGAGCGGTGAAAAGTGGCATTGGCCCGATTTCCGAGGCGCATACTCATTTATCATGATGCCAGTTTGAGATGCGAAGCATCTTATGTTCGGGGCTTTGTCCGTCCCTCCGGCGTCCCGCGTCCCCCCGTCCCGCGTCCCGCGTCCGGCCATTTTTATGAAGTAGGGAAGCACCCATTATGCGAACCAGAACACTGTAGTAATATGAAGGCCGTCAACCACTACTACAATCATCAGAGTCATGGCCAAGAGCACAGAGAGGCTGCTTAGCAATGGCTAGGCAAGTGGTGTCTGTCGCCCAGGTTGACCCCATTCCTTGATCTTGCTTGCATGTGTTTGGAGGGCGCTTAGTGCGTCCCTCTTGCCGCGTCCCACACCACCACAGTGCGTGCGCGTCCTCTCCCCATCTCTCTCCTACGCTCACCCCCTTTCTCTCCTCTAGGAATCATCTACTCTACGGAGCGGCCCCCGCGTCCCACACCCCCCACAGCGCATGCCCATCCCCTCTCCTACGCTCACTCCCTTTCTCTACTCTAGGAATCATCTACTCCACGGAGCGGCGCATGCGCGTCCTCTTCCCCCTCTCTCCTCTAGGAATCCTCTACTGTACGGAGCGGCTCCGGCGTCCCACAGCGCATGCTCATCCTCTCCCCCCTCTCTCCTCTAGGAATCCTCTACTCTGCGGAGCGCGTCCCACACCCCCACAGAGCATGCACGTCCCCTCCCCCTCCTCTCCTACGGTCCCTCCGTCCTCTACCCTCTAGGAATCCTCTACGGAGCGGCGCGCACGACAGGTGGTGTGACAGCTGCATACCGGCGCCACGGTAGGTGCGCGCTATGAAAATGACGGAGCGCGCGCGCCTCATTCTCTCTCCTGTGCAGCGCCGCGATGAGCGCCCGGACCGCTGCCGTGAAATGAGAGCGGCGACGTTTCTCCCGCTCAAGCTAATTATCTCCCCCGCTGCTTCGCATCCGCACATGGTTCGCTTTAGCGGGAGATGTGGAATTTTTTCGCAATCCCACTGCCTTTTTTTTACTCTTCTGCCATGCTATATTACATAGGTTAACGCAATTCCTTGCCCGATATGACGCCTGTATGGGGTCTTTTTGCAAATGATTTTCGAGCAGCAGCGGGGTTCTATGGCAGAATACTCGACTGCCACGCAGAGGGCCCGGTTTCAAATCACATTCGATTCTGGGTATTTTTCACTCAGCTTAGTTTTCCATGCCTATCGGTTACACCACTAACGGCGACGGCAACGGCGACGGCAACGGCCACGGCGACGCCACTGAACGCAAGAACGGGCGCCTAAGAGCTGCGCTGTAAAATCACAACTACTGCCTGATTGAACACTCGCCTTTTGCACGGTAGTGAAGTATTCACCACTGAGCAACGCCAGTGCCTCAAACTGCTTCTGAATGAGACCCTATACAAGCATCATGTCCGGACAACGTCAGTTATGGTTCCGTTTTTCTCCGCTTTGATATCAATGTAACAAAATATATATGCCCACCTATGCATCTGGACGCTATACTCAAGCATTCCGCGAACACGCCTACGAGAGCCATAGATTTCTGATACGTGCATCATCGCCCTGTGTTGTGCCCTTCCTCGCAATAGAGATGACGTCTCTGCTTTGAAGTGAGCGGCCACGGTCCATGAACCAACCTTTACACGCTAGTGTGCTCGGCCGGCCTCGTGAGCCCACGATATGAGCAGTGCTGAGTTTACGCGAATAAGCCGATACACATCGTAACGCTTGGCTCAAAGCAGAAAATCCAACATAGTTTGCAACTCGCTGAGTGCTTCGCTTGACATCTATTCCCACAATGCGTGGTATAGGCCTAATTTCCCGCTTGTCTTCATGACTATATCTTAAAAAAACATAAACACAATGGTCACAGGAGTATCATGGTTTCCTTTCATCAATATAGATATATTAAAGCGAGTAGGTAACAGGTGAAAGGCAAAGTTTTGTAAAATATGCATTTATTATCATTGGGAATGCTGCCACTTGTGCGCTAGTAGATTGCCAAAAATTAGGGCGAAGGTACCCGCAGTATTTGTAAAAACATTTCAGCTTACAGTAGTGCATATTTTCCAACAGATAGGAATGAGACCTCAAGAAAAATTACACCATCTTCCACTAAAGGGAACCATGTGGGGATGCGAAGCAGCGCTGGTGTTCACTTGTGTTTCCATTTGTTGTTTTCGTGTATGTTTGACTTGTGTGTGTAGTTGTGTATCAGCGGTGCTGCTTGCGCTGCTGTCCCAGCTTACAACTGGCTCCAACCTTGACACCCATAGCTCCGATGCGAAGGAGAGTGCAACGGAGCGAGCGCGCGCCGCATTATATACGGGCGCACAGCTGCGCCGGAGAGAGAGAAACGGGAGAGGAGAAACGAGGCGGAGGCAGCGCTCACGTCACCTCCTCCACCCCACCTCCTCGCTCACGCGAGGCGAGGGGGGAGAGTGGGCGCATGCGCAGTAAGGGTGGTCACGCCGCACACCGGATTAAACTCCGCCATAAGCTGCTTCGCATCTAAAAAGAATATTACGGTCTTGTAGTTTGCCTACGCCCCTGCGGCCTACTCTATGACGTGCAGCACGTAGTTTTGCTGTTGATTATTAGTGTTGGTCATTATAATAAATAGGTTTTCGGCAAAATGTTTTTGACGAACTTAAGGTTTTCGTGTCAGTTCATTCTACAAACAGCGCTCGTGTTTTGTCTTTCTTTCTTTGTGCCTTCTTCCTCTTAGTCGATGACGTTTCTGCACCGACTAGCCCAATTAGCTTCATTAAACAAGGTTAGAATAGGTGCATTACCTTGTTAACGATGTTAAGAATTTTACAGTTGCCGACTACTACGTTGCCTTACTTCATGGCACGACTTGTATGTAAGAAAATTGCGATTGACTGCGCCAACAAGTCGTGACTGTGCCTAAAGAGTCAGACGTAATAGTATCTAAATTTTTTAATTTAGCGCATTTGGCAAAACAAGACTGTGCGTTAATGGTAGATTGTTCTTGGAGCTGCTATGGCTGATCCTGTGTACAACGAACAGGATAATTATTTATGTTTGCACTGCGGTGGTAGCGCATGTGTTGCTGCGTTTTCGCTGAAGTGTACATGGCTCTAAGCATTTTTTTTCTAGGTTATGCGATTGTAGAGCATTAGTTTCTCGACAGGCTTAACGCCTCAGCATACCAAGTTACCGGCGCCATTGGAGGCTATGGGGAACGTGCAGCACCTACAGGTGGCGCAACAGTCCCCTGCACCAATGCGCCGCCAGCGCCACGAATGGGGGACTTGCGGTCACTTCAGTTTCAACTGGCGTGCTAGGAATCGTCGTCTCTCCGTCAGTTACGCCTGCGATGTATGCAAGTGCCTGTGCGCGAAGGCGATAGGTATGATAAAACGGGTACGCTTTCAGAAAGTTAACAGTACATGACAGTTGGAGGATGAAGAACTTCAGAGTATACGTACATCGACGAGTTTGCAGTTCGAAAATTTCTCTCTACCAGGCACTACCCTAACCTTAGCGTGCGACATGTCAACTGGCCCGCCAAGGCCTTTTGTACCGCTCACACTAAGGCGAAGAATATTCGAACATTTTCATTCTTTTTCCCATCCTGGTATTAAAGCAACGCAGAAACTCGTCAGTGAACGTTACGTGTGGCCTGGAATGAACACTGATCTGAGAAATTCGGCTCGAGCATGTCTTTTTTGTCAGCGATGCAAAATACAACGACATACCAAAAGTCCTTTTCAAAAATTCCTACTTCCCGGCGACCGTTTCCTCAAGGTACATATAGACATCGTCGGACCTCTTCCTCCTTCTAAAGAATATCGTTACCTTCTTACGATCGTCGGCAGGTTCACCAGGTGGCCAGAAGCAGGACCAATCAGCGATATTACAGCCGAAACCATCGCCAACGCTTTCGTTAACATCTGGGTATCGCGATTTGGAGTTCCAGAAGTGGTTACCGACCGAGGCAGACAATTTGAATATGCATTCTTCGACCACCTCTGACGCCTTTTGGGAATGCACCATCAGCGTATAACAGCGTATCATCCTCAAGCAAAGGGCCTGGCTGAGCGCTTTCACAGGCAGTTGAAAAAAAAAAGCAGCGCTGATGGCTCATGGTGACACTGAACACTGGATTGACGCTTTGCCTCTGGTACTTCTTGGTATACGAAGTACATTTAAAGAAGATCTTCAATGTGCTGCAGCGCAGTTAGTCTACGCAACTTCACTACGGTTGCCTGCTGAGTTCCTCTGCCGAGAGCCTTCTCAGGAAAACAAGCTGGATACCCCATCTTATCTGAAACGCTTGCAAGATGTTTTCAAGGCGATTCGTCCAGTGGCGCCGAGGAATAAGTCGACACACAAGCCGTTCCTCTTCAAAGATTTACAAACCGCCACTCATGTTTTTCTTCGAACAGACGCAGTTCGCAAATCGCTGCAACCACCGTACACTGGACCGCACTTAGTGATCGAGCGACAAGACAAGCATTTCACAATTCGTGTGGGCGTGAGAGAGGAGAAAGTGTCCATCGCCAGGCTCAAGCCCGCTCATGTACAGACCTCCGCGAATGATACCATCTTTCCTGTTTCTTCTCTTCACCTTTTTTACCTTCACGAAGCCATCAACATCAATGAAAAAGCATGTACATTGGTTTGACCAAGACTCCGTCTATACGGCGGGGAGGCCCTGTCGTGTGCAGGCGTGCCGAGGCACTGTCGACGACGAGGTCAGCGGAGGCAGGTGCAGGGCGAGCGCGTGGGCATCGAAATAAATCAGTTGGTTTTGGTAACTCGATGTAGCAGCATCCTTCTTCTTCTGCCTCTCCGCTACAAGCTAACGAAATGGCCGCGAGCGCGCCATGAGCGTGGCATGTAAATAATACTTTTCATGACCAGTTAGTGATGATTTTCATCATATAACCAGCCATTTATGTCCGCCATACAGTCATAAGTGGTAATATGGAAATCATGACATGTCATGAGCAACATGACTTGCATTCCACGCTCATGGCGCGCTCCCAGCCGTTTCGTTAGCTTGATATACATCAAATTTGGTATTGAGTGGCATGACTGTATAACGAACATAAGTGGCAGGTGATGACATGAAAATCTTGGCATGCATGTCATCTACAACGCCATTTACATGCCACGCTGATGGTGCGCTTGCGTCCAGTTCGCTAGTTTGATATTGGCTACTCCAAAATTAATATTGTGCGACGTGACTGTATGACGAACATAAATGACAGGTCCTAACATATTCATGAGAACTAACAGACCATGATGCCAAGGAAAGTATAGAGGATGTTATTAGAAGTAATTGTAATGTAGGTTCGGTCCCGGCAGGGACCGAGCCTGCGACCTTCGAATAACGCGTCCGATGCTCTTCGAATAACGCGTCCGTCACAAATATTGACTGTGACCAGTGCTCGTCTCTCCCTGGAATTCCCATCTACTGCACATCGAAACATTCACCATGTCACTCGAGAAACCAGTTTGAAATCAGGTTTACGAGGACTCGCTTTCGTTTCACCGGATTCCACAAGATTTTTCACATAGGCATTGAAGTGACAGACTGAAAACAACAAATTTTAATAATTTAAGAATAAACACTGAACTTTACGGTTCTGCCGTGCACATTTCGATACTTCTTGTCACTTACGTCAAGAAAGCAACACTGTTGAAGCTTTCGAGAATACTACGTTGAATGAAAGAATAATAGAAATGTAATTTCATTCGCCTTACTATTAATGCGTAACGGAAATATTCTATCCCTACACGTTTACTAGGCTAATAAAACTTATACACACCGTCGGTTTTACTTGGACAGAAGGTTTGTCCATCCTGGTAGAATCTTTCAGAGAGAACTGGATTTGACGGGGCTGGCGGAAGTGACCTGAAATTTGAAATGAAATTATTCATTTTGATGCACATGTAAAGCGTTTGCCTTATGGAAAGCACAGAAAATGAGCAAAATGAATATTTTGTTTGGAAAGAAGTCTATCGGCACATTTCGAAACTCGGTCATTATCGCGTGGCTCACTCTCAATTCCTGATTACGCTGGGCCCAACGTGTTGGTTATCAAATAATCTTTACAAACCTATGACCAAAATAGACCACTTTAGCAATTCGTCAGTCTTGGCCTTAACAGAAAATCTGGTACTTTCTTTGTATCTGAACACTCCAGCTCATCTCCATGGTGCCAGAAGAAAAACCCCAACAACGAGAACGTCGTGTTCCCGTAGCGTAGTGTGGTTTTTTATTGAACCCATCTGGCCACATTTGGTGGCACAGAACACCAGAACACAGATGGTTGACTTAACCCGCAATGAATAGGACGAAATTGTGAAACTGAAGGAAATGGTGTTTCTTTTTCAGCGAAAGCTGTTATGAGATCACAACAAGGGTCGTTTTTGCACCGTAGTTGTACACCGCCGCCGCCGCCGGTGTCCGTAACCAATATCGCACGAAATAAGACAAGAACTAAAGAAATAAAAAACATATGACATAATGGGAATGGAACCCGAGTCCTCTGCGTGGTAGCCCAGCACTCTACCACTGAGCTACGCCACGCTTGAACCCACGGTGCAAACTGACCCGATGCAAGCTTCATTTCGGGTAAGGAATCGCGTTAATGTGTGTTGTAAAGCGTTTTAGAACAGGAAAGTAACAACAAGGCGTCACACAATGCGAATTGCGTAACGAGTGGGTCGTTCAATGCTCCAACCCATTACAAACAAAAGCCTCAGGCATAATTCTTCATCGTCGTCAGCCACAGCATCAACAAAGTGCACATAATGCGTTACAAGTGTGTAGCGGGCAGCGCGCTTTTCCGAAGAATGACGAACAATGGCATAGTAGACGTTTCCCACTACAAAAAAGTTATCATTTATGGAGTAGTGGGTAGAGCACTGCACGGGCCGAGATTCTCGGCCCGGGCCCGGCCCGAGCCCGGCATTCGTCTAAGTTTACCCGCCCGAGCCCGGCCCGGAGACCCAAAAGCGAGACCCAGGCCCGGCCCGAACCCGAGAAAAAATTTCACCTACCCGGCCCGGCCCGGCCCGACCACAGATTGGGCCCGACTGGGGCCCGAACTTATAATGTAGGCGGTGTTGCCCGAACATGAATCGACAGCAAGGCATTTTAAGTAGCAACTTTCTACGTTTTCTTGGCGCATGCTACGCCAACAAGCATGCTTTAATCTGCTGTAATTACGTGTACAAAAGGGCTTTACTGTGGTAACAGATGGCCGGAGATACTGGGTACGCCGAACGGTTATTCGGCAGAGCTATACTGTACATATTGTTTCTACAAATACAGTGGTAATCATCAAGAGCTTTAGGTAGCAGATATTGTAGCAAGAAAGGTGGTTTGCAGCATGAGTTTAGTTTCAACAGGGCGCGCAATGAGAACAGAGGAGACAGAAAACAGAACGATATCTTCGTTTTCTTTATATTGCGCTCTTTATTGAAATTTAAAGGAATACTAAAGCAAAATCTCAAGGTTATGCGGAAATATTGAAAATCAATTTGTGCGATTACATCGAAAAAGAAGTCGTCACTTATCGAAATTTTCAGCGGGTGGTCTTAATTTCTACGTTTTTATGAGCGTGCGCCAAGCCACCCGGCCTACGCGAGTTGGAAGCCGTGACGTCATGACACCGTCTTTTGACAGCCGTCCGTCCAGCCACCGTCTTCCTTGTCAGTCAGGCAGTCCGGGCCAACAACATGGTCCAACGTGCAGCAGCAGCAGTAGAAAAATTAATGTTACCGATGATGCAAAATACGTGGTTTCAGTAGCTTCGTTACGACAGAAAGGCAGTTATTTCGGCTTAACCGAGGCATCGTATCATCGCTTTGTGTTTGCCCATGCGGTCGTCGTTCGACCGTAACGCATTTCGTTTTTGTGCGACAATGCACCGAATGTGTGGAATTTCTCAGCCAATTCATAACGATGTGCAAAACGACTGCCGCTGTCACATCCACGCTACCTGAAGCCATTTACAGGTTGAAATATTGGAAATTGGTTGGCTTCGTCATGATGGAGAGCACGGACTGTTCGAAAGCATGCCTTGATCGTTTGCACGCATCACGGGTAGATTGGCGCCACAGTCCCATGGTTTTGCTGTTCCTTTTTTTTAGGGGCGAAGCTCCTTAAGCCGTGGGTCGTGCGTCCCCGATGTATGTATGTAGTAGCCACCTCTCGTTTAGTTCGCGGAGTGTCCGCTAGATGGCGGTACTTGTATATGATGAAAACACGGCTCAAGGCCGGCTAGATAACCGAGGACAACGAAGTGGGAAGCTCGAGCAGCAACCACGATTTCTCTGAGGAAGACGACGCTCGGGTCTTCGGTTCTTCGGACCTGTTATCATTTGGAGCCGGGCAGTTTGGCACAAGCCGCAGTGCTGTGGTTACTGCGCTACATAAGTTCTTACAAGCAACCGGAAGGTTACGCTGCTAGTGTTGCCGACCGTTGGAAAAAAAACATAATTTTTTCCTATCTTTATCTATAGAATTTTTATAATCCTTTTACCTATCTGACTTTTCATTTACATTGCATTTTATCCTCTTTTTTTTATGTTGCGCAGCCTTTATTTTTTTCCCTACATAACAGTCAGTGTGGCCAATCCCGCTTGTGGGTATGAGCCAGCCTCTCGTAGGGCGACAAAACAAAACAAACAAACAAAACTTCAACGCCTGATGCTCACCACCCCTTCACGAAGCGGTTCTGCCAGTCCGATCCCGCAACCTGTTCCTGCAGTAGATACTCCTGTCCAGCGCTACAGTCGCCGACTGCGAGGCCTTAGTCCCGAGGCCATCCCTCTGGAACTTCTCCAGCCATGCCCTACATCAGGAGAAATGGCCACCGCCAGCGCTTCACAGGTGACTGTTGAGCAGCCGATGCGAGATGCGAGATGTTATAAAACTATACTTGTAGTATGATGAAATATGAGGAAAAGATTTGAGATGTTATGAAAATATGAATGATGTCATATATGGCACCTGCCATTGGACGCCTGCGAGCATAAAATGCACTCGCTCTTGGTGCGCACTCGGAGTCGTCGGATGGATAAGGCTGCTGCGGAGCGGCGAGCGCGCAAGGCGGCGGCTGCTCCCACTCCACTGGAGACGTGAAAGCGTTCATCGACAAGGCAATGCGTAAATACGACAGGAACAGACCGTTTCTACTCGTCGGCGATTTCAACGTTGACGTTGCAGACGCAAATAAGCACTGGTTGATGCAACACATGGCAATCAGATATCACTTCGGGCCACGACACCGCAACCGTTGGGATGCCACGCTCACTTTTCATGCTTGTGCAGGTGGTGTTGTTGGCGACGCCTGGTCCTCAGTCGGCCGTCGTACCACAGTGCCTGGATTATCCACCGCTAAATACCGAGCATAAGGACAACACCGTTCTGACAGGAGTGTGCTCGGCACGCGGCCTATCTTCGAGTCTGCTACTGCGCCAACCACCATTTCTGGATACAACTGTGCTACACGGTTGGCAACATGGAACAGTATCTACGGAAAGCACAGTACTAAAGAACGCCCACTTCGACAGCACTTCGGGCCACGACACCGCAACCGTTGGGATGCCACGCTCACTTTTCATGCTTGTGCAGGTTAGTTTAAACGGTGCTTATTCTTTTCACGACGATGATGTGTTCTTATTAGCGGTGTCGTGGCCACCCAACTCAATGAAGTGTTTTCGCGATTGTGTTATGTATCTGTGGTGCCTATTGCTGCTTGGGGGGTGATGTCGAGGCAAACCCGGGTCCGATGACTAAATCGCAAGAAGAAAAGCTTGATTTTGTATTCAATACTGTTCAGAGGCTGGATTCGAGCAGTACAGGTATTCTTGAATCTGTTAACAAGGTGCTTCAAATTCATATCGATCTAAAAAGTGAACTTGAACAATTAACTCGGCGTGTTTCAGAACTTGAAGCCAAGATTCAGTTTGATGCTTCTGATAAAATCCCACCCATCTGCGAAGAGCGGCTTTCTAAAATGCAGAATCAACTTGATGATTTCGAGCGAAAGATAACTTCAGGGGTACCAATATGGGCTTGTTGGTTCAGCGCTTGTGTTCGTCCAGTCTTATTCTTTGTCCCTGTGTGTTTCTGCGCTATGCTACAAGCCAGATAACTTCAGGTTCCTTGTCAGGGGAGGCTACTGCGCACTCTCCCACAACACAAGTAGCGAATATTTCCAAAATAGAAGACAAGGTCGATGATTTAGAGAATCGCTCCCGCAGGTGCAACTTGCTGTTTTACGGGCTTCCGGACTCCGAACAGAATGAGAGATGGGAAACATCTGAGCGTCTGGTTCAGGAATTTTGTGATAACCATCTTGGTTTGAAAGTGTCCTCCATAGCAAGAGCACACAGGTTGGACCGTTTCGCTAACGATAAAAAGCGACCAATTATCGCAAAGTTTTTTTAATGACAAAGAAGTCGAGGCAATACTCGGCTATGGTTACAAACTCAAAGGAAAACTGTTCAGCATCTCGCGTGATTACTCTGAAACTGTGCGAAACAAGCGGCGCAACCTTCTACAATATTCAAAATCAATTCGGAAAGAAGGTGATCGTGTGCGACTCGTGTTCAATAAGTTGTTTGTAAATAGTGATATTTATGTATGGGACAGCGATCTGAACTGCGTGACGATGGTGTTAAAACAAGCCGCAGAATGACCAGTATCATGTAATCACGCCACACATCCGCCCACTAGATCATTATTGCGGAAGAATGACGCTCAAGGCCTTATTCCATTCGTGTACACTAACATACGAAGTGTCCTATCTAAAACAGTGCCTCTGTCATCCATGATTGATTCATGTTCAGCATCTCTTGTAATACTAACTGAAACGTGGCTCACCGATACTGTGCCCGATAACTGCATTCTGGATAGTTGGACGTCATTTAACTTATTTAGGTGTGACAGGAATAATCGATTAGGTGGGGGGGCGTTTTGATAGCTGTGCAAAAAGATCTTTTTGCTGCACGTATCTTCCTCGACACTTTTTTAGAAAGTGTGTGGGTTTCCATTAAGCATAAATCAGGTCTTATAATCATTGGCGCCATTTATCGACCCCCTGACATGAATAAGACGTTTTCTCAAGAATTCCGACGGCTTCTTGAAATTATTACTGCTCGTTTTCCTAATTCGGTATTGCTGATTTTTTGGTGATTTTAATTTCCCCGATATCGATTGGGATAACCTTTACACAACAGCCTACCTATCGGAGGCTCATGGTTTTTTGCAGTCATGCCTCGACTTTTCCTTGACACAGCTTATCACCCATCCCACGCGGTCTTCGGCTACATCAGCCAATATTTTAGATCTTCTTTTAACCAATGATCCTGACATATGCTCTGACCTAACTCATCAAGATGGGCTTTCTGATCATGACATCATAACAGGCACTTTGACATTTTCTTTTCCAAGACGTCACTGTTCTGATAAGTATATACGATGCTATAACAGAGCCGATTTCGACAGCTTAAACTCCGAGCTTTATGCGTTTACTTTAGTTTTCCTTAAAAATTTCAAGCTCGAACTATTGAACATAACTGGTCAATGATTAAAACCACTCTTACTGACCTGATCGATCGTTTCCCGTTCCACTAACAAAAATAGCCTGCTCTTCAACAGCGCCTTGGTTTACCATAAAGCTTCGACATATCGTAATAAGAAGAAGCGTTTATATCGTTCAACAGACCCAAAGACCGTCTCTCCGATTCCTGGCACCGTTACAAGGTCTGCGATAGGCAATATCAGTCGCTCTTGAAATCATCGAGACGACATTTCTTCGCTCATGACTTGTACTCCATGCTCACCTAACAATCCACAGCGTTTCTGGCGTGTAATAAACCCTAAGAGCTACCCTGACATAACACTTGTTGACGAGCACGGCGATATGGTTCATGACTCAGAATGTGCGGATCTATTGAATAATG
>JALIZH010015273.1:0-28228 GCA_030522465.1 Rhipicephalus appendiculatus
TCTCTCACACTTTTTCACGTGTTCATTTGCGCTTCACAGTCGCATTTGCTGTACATGGTAGTGGGGCTTTCCTAATTCCTGTGGCGCGTACCTACCTGAGGATTACTGCACGACGGAGCACAAGTTACCGGAGAGTGAAGAAAGCGCGTGCTGATTCATGATGATGATAGTTTTTTTACAGCGGAACGCAAGTACCGACAGCATAAAAAGCTTCGCTGTAAAAAAAAAATGCCCCCCCTCCCCGAAGGGAATCGTGAGGAAATGCGAATGCATTTCGCGCGCGCTTCACTCCATTTATATATGGTGGCTGTGGTTCGAAGAAGGAAAAGGCGCCTAATTTCTGCAGCCTGGTCGGGAGCACGGCGCAGCACCTGTTTTTTTTTTTTGCTTTTTTTTTCTGTTTTTTTTCTTCTTTTTTATTTTTTAAATTTTTTTTCTTAATTTTCTTTTGTTCTTTTTTTTATTTAAAAAAAAATTTTTTTTCATATATAGCTCCGCCGAGCTCCCGCGATATGAGCGCCCTCACGCACCAGAGCGCGCTCCTCCTCTCCACTCACTATAACACCTGCCGAGGCCACCGCGGACAACGCCAATGCCGGATGCCTGACATAGCCCGACGAAGAAATGCATTCGCATTTAAAACTGGGGATGCGTAAAGCACGCAGCGATGGAGCGGTGTTTCCTACTGGAACATGCCAATCGCTGCTAATGTGCAATGAGAGACAGAAGACCTCCGACTGGACACAGAGACTTGCAGTCCGCTTTTAGTTAACGCGCACGCTGAGAATTCTTATTGTTCAACAACGCACAGGAGAAATCTCTCACCGGCACCACCTTGGAGGTCAAGATCCATTGCCATATATACGGGGTGGCCAGTGAACGGTTGTGCAGCGCGAGCAGTCGGTTTTTTCAACCAAGAAACTCGCTAGCAGACGCTGCCTGTGTCGGCGTCGCGAGGCGAGAGAGGGAGAAAGGGAGAGGGGGGGGAGCGTAGGAGAGGAGAGAGAGGGGGCGCGCATGCGCAGTGGGAGTGTGGACGCTGCGGGCAGGGATGCCTAGAGGAGAGAGGGGGGGGAGCGTAGCAGGGGAGAGAGGAGGGGAGGCGCATGCGCAGTGAGGGTGTGGTTGCCGCGGGGATGGATGCCTAGAGGAGAGAGAGGGAGAGAGGAGGTTTTTTTATTTTTTATTTTTTTTTAAAGGGTTTGCGCATGCGCAGTAAGGGTGGTCACGCCGCACACCACCACCACCGGATTAAGCTTCGCCATAAGATGCTTCACATCTAACACCTGCCGGCGCGCACACCTCCTCAACCTATCCTCCTCCTCCGCGGACAACGCCGCACAACGCCAACGCCGCACAACGCCAACGCCGCACAACGCCAACGCCGGATGCCTGACATAGCCCGACTATGAAATGCATTCGCATTTAAAAATGAAGAGGAAGTGACCACATGATATGCCTAAGTGGTCAAGAAGGCCAACGTATGTTTGGGCACGAGGTCTTGAAAACTTACGAAAGCTCTTGTTCGATAGTCTCGCTGACTCCACTTTTAAGAGTCAATCAGAAACGTTGAGTGCTCCTGGTTAAAGACTCGACAGATTAAAAGCGAGCTTGGGGGCATGATTAAGGCGCTAATGCTACATGTAGCTGAAGGGTCAATGACCTCTAAAGCCTCTTCCACATGACACCGATTTCGCTCGATGAGCGGCGTGGCCGCCGTCGCGAGGTACATCACAGTTTAAGGCTGCTAATACTCTTATTTATTTAAAGGTAAACATATTTGACAGATATCGATCTGGCTGGGTAAAATTATAAGAAGAAATGAGTGTCCAGCCAAGTTTAGCTTTTTTCAGTCGTTAATTTAAGAAAAGTGGCCCTACGTTAGAAGAAGGCATTGCGCAATGCACTAGAATTAAAGAAAAATGGTATGCGCGCGAACACCAAGGCTCGCTTGCCTCCCAATAGGGGGAAGGCTCCTAAATTTTCTTCTCAGTCGATCGTACCGCCATCAGTCTCAGTCGTTTGATTACGTCATAGAGTGATGCCATCAGATGGTGATGACTTTTCGCGTCACTCGTGTTGACGCCGACAGTAGCTCTGTGCGTTCGTGAGACTTCCAAAGCGATCACCTTAATCAATAAACCCGTTTTGCGATGTAGAGTAGTCCCCCATTACGCGTCTCTAAGATAATATGCGCACCTACGTAACTGAACACGCTGTTGCTGTGGCGGATGATGAAGGAGAGAGAATTACGGCTGATCCCTTTGTACAGTGGGCGGAAAACTTTAAGCAACTCACTCGTTACGCAATTCGCATGTCGTGACGCCTGGTGCGACTCTTCTGCCACACGCAATATTGCGTCTGTTAACGCGATTCCTCGACATCCATCACGCTCGTTTGGGATGTCTTATGAAAGCCTTAGGTGCCTAATCAAAGGCAAAGGTGACCGTCGGCGTGAACACGAGTGATTAAAAAGATAATCGTCACGTGATGGCGCCACCCCATGACGACACAGGCTGCCAGAATTAATGACGTTATCGTGACGTCACTATGACGACACTTGACGACCTTATCACATCGTCGCTTGGTCAGAGGCGGGCCGATCCCTGAGGCAGTTCGAAATCACGTTGGCAGCAGAGGGCTTGCGGGGCTCAAAACAATCGGCTGAGGAACAAAAGACGGTTTGCTCTTTGGAGTCGTCTTGGGTGAAAGCATAAGGGTCAGTTTTTACGAATAGTTTCAAGCACTGCGTGGCTCCTTGGTACAACACTTGCTTGCCATGCAGAATGCCTGAGTGTGAATCCGCCTCTAACTGACCCCGATTTTCTTTGCTTAATGTGCGTGATAGCATCGACATACACCGGCGGCGGCAGAAAAGTACACCACCAAAATGGGCCATTGTTGTGAGCTCATAGCAGCTTACACTATATAAAACGGAGTTACCTGCAGTCGTTGTAGCGTTCCTTGTGGAGTTTGAAGTTTTCTCCGTTGTATTTGCTTGTGGGCTTTGCGTAGCTGTCGTCGTCGTGTCTGATGACGCTGTTGTAGTTGGGGTCGTATCTAGAAAAGTTAACCATCAATATTATCAGAAATTTAACGCTTTTAGTTCAGTCAACCCGATACTTCCACGTAGAAGCGAAGCGTGAAAGAATAAACTCCCCCAAAGCCTTATAAAACTTCCCGAAAATAAAATTTAACGCAGCGCCAGATCTTGCAGAAGAATGAAGAGAAAGTGATGAGCACTGGACAGATTATGTACAAGTGAAGTCTTCAGAAGGCCAACGTTTTTTTCGGGCACGAGCACTCGAAAACTTACGAAAACCCTCGTTAAACCGTCTCGTTAACTCCACTTATAATCAGAAATTATAATTGTTCATCACTACAGATTATATATTAAAAGCGAGGTTCGGTGAATTCGGGGAACGCGAGTTTGCTGCTGCTTGTAGCTGAAAGGCTGAAAGAAACGACGGCTTCTAAAGCCCGTTTAACTTGACACCGATTTTGCTACACGAGCAGCGCGGCGGCCGTCGCGCAAGGGGGATCATGGTGCGAGGCTGGCAAATACTCTTATTTCTGTAATCCATAAGGGAGCATGACATAGCCTCGCTAGCAGAGGGTGGGGATTAGAGAGAGTTGAAGAGTTGAACGATAGACTTGAGCAGAAAGCGGAGGCCACAAGGTGGGGAGTTGAGCTTCTTGGTAGACCAGTGGCGTAAATCGATAAAGACCCCAAGGGGGGGGGACACACGTCTTGCAATGGCGGCCATTTTGTTTTTATATATATAGTTTATTTTTAATCACACAAAATTAAAATTATGCATTCACATATAATAATAATAATAATAATAATAATAATAATAATAATAATAATAATAATAATAATAATAATAATATTATTATTATTATTATTATTATTATTATTATTATTATTATTATTATTATAAAACAAGCATCAGCATCGGCCCGTGGTCAGAAAAAAATAGCACTGAGTATCCAATAGTAAGCGACATCGCATGGCGAAGTTTCTAATAGCAACTCGTAGGCAGGCGCTAGCATTTCCGCAGCTGCGTCATTTGGGTGAAATTTGGCAATAAAAATTGTACCACTTTCTGTGCTAGCGCATAAAGGTATTCCGCATCGTGTGTACCGGCTAGAAGTACTTAGTTACTGTTCAATGAAAGTGCTTCAGATTTCAGAGATTGTTTTACGGAGAGTGCATTGTCCTTGAGTGTCAAGAAATTCAAATATGACATTTGGAAGATAAATCTCGAGGGGGGGGACACTTGTATGGGGTGTCCCCCCCTGACATAAGGGGGGTCAGGACCCCCCTGACCCCCCCATGATTTACGCCACTGTGGTAGACGTTCACGTTTAAAACACCACCTTCTCGAGATATTAAACACCAGAAAGAGCTGGCCGACCTCTCTCCCCAAATGTTTATACTTTTACTCATGCATATGTTACCTTGCTCAACTTCAGTTTCGTTTCTGGTAGCCTGTGTTGTTGTTTCTACTGTGTTGTTTGAAAGTGTGGTCGCTGCTACCGTCGATGCATCTCCGGACGAATTGGCCTTCAACACATCTAAAAAATGGAATCAGTTTACGCTATGTGCATTTAACCGGGCCGGAATTACATACGTTCCTGCTTTCTAAATAGGGTATCACGTCTCTTAAGCCTCTTAATTACATCTCGCATTACGCTGATCGAGTGCAACAGCACCGGAGAGTACGAGGGTGCCTAGAGCAGCGCGAACTCGTTATGTAGGAGTACGACCTGATAGATCGCCATTTTCCACTGTAATAGCAACGTTTGCGAGTTCACTCGTTGGTTGGTTGTTGATAGAGCAGGATTCACAAGCCTGAGCCCTACGTGACTGACAGTCCTTTTTGGATGATGAAATACACACACACACACACACAGGACCACACACACACACACACACACACAAATACTACTTCAATGGATGAGTAAATGTGGACGAATGCACCCCGGTACATCGCGGGAACACAGAACGGTAGCGGAGCGCCAACAAGCCCCAATCACAATGTCTTAGCCAATGTGGCCCCTAACCTATTCACATCAAGCTACAAACTGCGTTTGTCGAGCGCTGACTTACCTTCAGTTGTACTACCGTTGCTTGTGACACCGGCGGCCGATGTACTTTCCTCTGGGGAAGAGGTTGTTGTTTCCGTCACTGTGGAATTCTTCTCCACTGACCCCGTGGTTGAGCTATCTGTGAGGACATCATGGAGAAAACAGATGGTTGAAGGGCGTGAGTAAGAAAGAAATAAGAGCAAATGTGCAAAGCAATATTAGTTCGTTCGATGTTCCCGATACGACCTTGCGCCTAGAGAAGACAATGGAACCTAAACGAGAGACTCGTGCGCTGCTGCACTGCTGCATTCGACAAAAACAGGTGAGCCGAATAATATGAACTACAGCTATGTCAGGGATAATGTATACAAGAAAAAAAAAAGAGGATACGCTGCCGGTCTTGTAAGGGCGTTTGCCCATTTCAACACAGTTACTGGATAGGCGCAAAAAAAAAAAGAAAAGAAAAAAAGTGAGCGATCTTCAAGGCCTGAATAAAGTTTAACATACCATATCTATGGATTGTGACATCATCTGCGACTACACGTCATTTACTTGTACGTGATACAGAAACGCCTGTGTCATGTGATGCACAGATTATAACGCCGATAGCCATTCATATTGGAGCAATAAAAATGAATAACGCGCTTTGTTCAGACGGGACCGATCATCAAGGCCGTGCAGTGTCGTACAATTAGCGCGATATGACATTGGTAAAGGCTCTGGGAGTAAGGGTCTTTAACAAAGCCGGTCTTTTTCATTTCGGAAGAGTTGTCTAGGAAGCTTGGTAAGATCGACTAAGCCTGATTGGTTGAACGAAAGCAAGAGATGAACCAGATGAGAATTCGGTTTGCTGTCCTACACGGGTAGGAGCGGGATGGGCAATGTACAAGAGGAAAATGACAGGGGATAGTGAACACGTGGGAATTCATGATGCGCTGTGCTCAGGCCATCCGAGATTTTGTACCAGACCCTCTCTCATTGCGCCATATAGATCGAAAGCGAAAGCTTGATCCCGACCATGGCGGCCACATTTCGAAATATGCGAATGTGCTCTTCTACTTTCAAGTGCCCGTTGAAGAACTTCAGGTGGCCAATTTATTCCGGAGTGCCCACTTCGGCGCATATGCCTCAAAAGAAAATTTCGTGTTTGTTTTTCCTTTGCACAAAGAACCTTGCATTTTTAGCGCAGAAAACAAGGTCATGTATGCAAATAGTTTTTATTTTGCAATCTCGTCTTCCTCTCAGCTTTCGTCTCGAGCAGCCAACGGATCTAATGGATGACGCTTATCGGGATCCTCGAACAGAAATAGAGTTCTAACTTTAAAAAATGGCGTTACAGTTCTCAGTAACGCTCTATGGTGAGTTATAGTTTGTACATGACTTCGAAAAAAAAGGCAGTGCTGAAATTTGGAGTATACGGGAACCGCGTCCTCTTGTGTTCTTAATATCTGCGAGAGCAAAAATGGACCTGCTGGTATAGCACCTTCACTGGGTTTTCTCAGCGCGAGTAAGAATCTGGACAAGAAAATCTGACACAAGTCACCATGTCTGTGTCCTTGCATGCCTTTTGTTCAGAGTTTTACCTGTGCTCAGAAAACCCTCATCATCTACGGCCCTCTCTTTAGGGCTGTCTTCTCGCAGGTCCTCCTAGGTCACGAAATGGTCACTGAGGCCAGTGTATTTCAACAACCGCAACCGCGCAAACACAAACATTGCTTTGTATGGTTTGAATGACACGTGTGTGTTACCCTGCTTTGAGTCATCTTGGCTCGTAGCTGTATCTGTTGAGCTAAGTACCATTTCCGTTGAAAGCGCCTTGGCAATATTTTTTCCCTTTAACATGCATAATTATGGCAATAATTGTGAATGTGTATGTGAAGCTGTTCAGGGCTAGCCTCACTCGATCAGGAATTCAATAGCCAGAGAGCCAATCGCAGTTGCAGACAGCAGGACGTAAAACTAATTTTGTAAATGAAGTTTACAAGCAGTGTCAAAGTATTGCACGAACAACTTCCTTATGTAATTGCAACTTTCTGAATGTATGCAGCAGTTGCATTTCAAAGCTGTCATCGGACAGCTTATCCCGCTTTTTGCTCCGCACCTACGCTAAATAAGCGCTCGACGGACACGCTTTGTGGTACTTCTGTATTCACTTTCGAAAGGGCCGGTGGCCGAGTGGAAAGTATTCCTTCGGCCTACTCAGCACGATGTCATGAGGCCCCAAAGGTACCGAGACAGTCGCACACTGGCGATGATGTTGAGAATGCATTTCCAGAGAAGTCATCCCTGGTTGTGCTGCAGCTCAGGCTGGTCGCTACACCCCGAGTCGTGATGTCCGCAAGCGAAGCATATCTCAACCGCTCGCTTTTGACGGTTGCGAGGGCCGCATTTCGCTTCGATCCATCTACCCTCAAGGACAACTTGAACCTCGATAGCAAGTTAGCCTAAACGAGCAGATGCATATGAGAAATTTCGGCAATCAGCTCCCCATTGCAATTTTGCCCCGCAACAATGGGGCCCCGGGCGTGGTCGCTTTGTCTTAACGTCTGGCGGGCCGACAGCAGTCCGCCGCTGCGACAAAATAACGTCGGGGAGAGCTCTGAGAAAGCAGTAGCTCCTACGAGACGAAGGAATTTTTTTGTAAAATTCTTGGAATCATTGGAATAAAAAGTAACGAGTAGAGAGAGGGAGAAAGGTTAAGTTAAAGGCAGGGAGGTTAACCTGAAGACAATTTTCGGTTTGCTACCCCGCACTGGGGAAGGGGTAAGGGGGAATAGAAAGGTGAGGCAGGAAAGAAAGTGAGTAACGTCACACTTCACTTTACCCAATAATGGTAACGTAAGTACGTTACTCGTTACAGTTCCGAAATAGTAACGAGTACGTTAGTAAGGTCAGGGTTGTCTGTCGAAAAGACAAGAAATATCCAAGAAATTGCAAAAACTAGCCAAGAAGTAGCAAACTGCAAGGTTATGTTTAAATTACTAAATGAAAGAGACTTTTCGGTAAAAAATGTAAGTACAGAAAAAGCGCTTTTAAATCATAACTGCTGATATTAAATTATAAATTGTTGACTTTAATCATACTTGTCCGTGTCCTGTCGTGCGCTACACGCGTACAAGCAATCATTTCGTACGGGATGGCGAAGTTCCTTGCTCTGATACAGAAATGATGCGCTCTTCACACGTCTTGAATTGCTTTTCTTAAGCGGACTAGAACTACCAAACCTGCAGCGACAACAAAAATGAGTAATGCATGTGTGTGCTTAGAATAACAGTTGCTGGGATTTAAGCATAAACTGTAGTCTCTTCGATATCGTTTATTGCGCGATGACGTTGTCCGAGCAGTTAACCCCCTCTAAACCTTTGTCTACAGAGGTCTTGTCACACGATATCGTGTCTCTATCAATCCTGCGAAGAAACAGAACCCATTGACTACTATTTTTTTTGCTGACGTCGTCGATATTCGTTACTCAGAAAAAGAATTATCGCTCTATATGACTCTCCGTACGAAGTTCTGATGCTTCGATTTTGGGATATTGCCACAGGGATGGATGCCTTTGATGTGGTGTGCAATTTTATACAAGCTACTAAATGAATACATTTGAATCTCGACTTTTGCAGATATATTCGTCAAGTAATGAGTAAAAGGTATCAAAATCTAGTACATTTATTCTAGATGGGTATGGTCAGTTTGCTGCAGCTGTCTGGTCTGATTGCGCAATCGCAGAATAATTACTGTCTGTCTTTTACATTTACTTTCATTTGTAAAAGGGTCAAATTCAGTTTTGGGAGCTTGAAAAAAAGTCACAGTTTCGCCACTAGGGCGAAGCAATGAATGCGATAGCACGAAATTAGTTTGTCACACGAAGAACGACAAGCAGCTCTATATTTGCAACGCGCCGCCGCAGCACAAAGAAGGACG
The DNA here is from genome assembly GCA_030522465.1 of Rhipicephalus appendiculatus. Classification (NCBI taxonomy): domain Eukaryota; kingdom Metazoa; phylum Arthropoda; class Arachnida; order Ixodida; family Ixodidae; genus Rhipicephalus; species Rhipicephalus appendiculatus. Next base: position 9,016 of record JALIZH010015273.1, read on the forward strand.
CTCCAAAAGGGCGCATATAGGTACACACAGGACAAGCGTAAACTAACAACTGTCGCAGTTGTTACGTGTTTGTATTTGAGCAACGCGCTGGGAGTGTCCGCAATGCAGAAGCCGACGCTGTTGTTGTTGTTTCCTCTGACATGGCTCATACCCACTCAGGGGGAATTGGCCAAGGATTGATTATATTATGATTATATGACTTTTCTACGCTGTTTGATACTTCTTTTTCTTTTAAACTGCGCACGTTGAATGACCCCTCTGCGTCTCCTGCCACGCGGTGGCGTCTGACGCCATGTTTGCCCGGTGTTCTTTTTTTAAATGCGAAGCATTTCTTAGCGAACTTCGGCGACTTTGAGCGTATCTATCTATCTATCTATCTATCTATCTATCTATCTATCTATCTATCTATCTATCTATCTATCTATCTATCTATCTATCTATCTATCTATCTATCTATCTATCTATCTATCTATCTATCTATCTATCTATCTATCTATCTATCTATCTATCTATCTATCTATCTATCTATCTATCTATCTATCTATCTATCTAGCCGCCTACGACGTTGTGCTCTCCTGGCCGTATCGTTAATGGCATTTCTACCAAATTTGGTATGGCATAACATGAACGTATTACGAACATAAATGGCTGGTCATATCATGAAAATCATAACTAACTTGTCATGAAAAGCATGATTTACATGCCACGCTAATGGCGCACTCACGGCCGTTTCGTTAGCTTGAGATACACCAAACTTGGTATTGAGTGACGTGACTGTATGAAGAACATAAATGACCAGTGGTAATATGGAAATCATGACTTGTCATGTGCGACATGACTTGCATGCCACGCTCATTGCGCACTCGCGGCCGTTTCGTTAGCTTGATATACACCAAACTTGGTATTGAGTGACGTGACTGTATGACGAACATAAATGACACGTGGTAATACCGAAATCATGACATGTCATGAGCGACATGACTTGTATGCCACGCTCATGGCGCGCTCGCGGCCGTTTCGTTAGCTTGAGATAGACCAAATTTGGTATTGAGAGACATGACTGTATGACGAACATAAATGACAAATGGTAATATGAAAATCATGTCATGTGTGACATGACTTGCATGCCACGCATGGCGCGCTCGCGGCCGTTTCGTTAGCTTGATATACACCAAATTTGGGATTGAGTGACGTGACTGTATGACGAACATAAATGACAAGTGGTAATATCCAAATCATGACTTGTCATGTGCGACATGACTTGCATTTCACGCTCATGGCGCGCTCGCGGCCGTTTCGTTAGCTTGATATACACCAAATTTGGTATTGAGTGACATGACCGTATGACGAACATAAATGACAAGTGGTAATATGGAAATCATGACATGTCATGAGCGACATGACTTGCATTCCACGCTCATGGCGCGCTCGCGGCCGTTTCGTTAGCTTGATATACACCAAATTTGGCATTGAGTGACATGACTGTATAACGAACATAAGTGGCAGGTGCTAACATGAAAATCTTGGCGTGCATGTCATCTACAACGCCATTTACATGCCACGCTCATGGTGCGCTTGCGTCCAGTTCGCTACCTTGATATACACCAAAATTGGTATTGCGCGACGTGACTGTATGACGAACATAAATGACAGGTCCTAACATGTAAAACATGACATGCAAATTATGTAAAGCATGATTTGCTCCTTCCTGGCTGCTTCGCATTACATCGATGCCCACAGTGCGTGGGATCTGCCGGCTTTTTCCTTCTACATCATAAGTGGCTCAGAAGGGAGCCCCTTTTTCGTGCGCATCTCAAAAGCAGTTTTCAATTTGAAAGAAACTGTAAATGCGTTGGGTGATAGAAACATGCTCAAGCTGTTCCGAGATCTGCGTACCGCGAGCGGCAAATGGTGCATATGAATAGCTCGCCGTTATATCCGTGTGGCTGTGTTGGCTAAAGCAGCAGGCTGCGGAGCGAGGGGTCGCTGGTTCGAATCCCCGGTCAGGTGGTTTGCAATATTTTTCTATTGATTTATTTTTCTTTATGCCTTTTTTTATATATACACATACATATACATATCCGGGACATGACGGCGTCGACAGACGGCGACGGCGAAAATCAGCCGAGAGTGTCCATATAATCGCTATCACAATAAAACGCTTTGGACACCCTATTGTGACACCGCATACTCGGTCGCCAGCGGCTGCGACGTCACGAGCTATTGATAATTTAGTTGAAATCGAGGTAACACGAAAGTAGCCAGAACTAGCCAAATCTAGCCAAGACGTTTTTTGCCGAGACGATGTTGCACACCGCGGCCAATTCACGGAACAAGGGGCTCGGCTGCCGGTAGCGTTCTTACGTACCGGATGTTGCCAGAGGCAGCGGTGGTTACTTTGATCATTTCATGGTATATGCGACAGATAGCACTGGTCATCGCCTCCCATGTTTCTCTCTTGGCCTTCTCACACAATCATTAATTTCTTTTGCACGTCATCGCGTATCGGTGGGCGGTCATAACACCACGTGACCATCTACCTGGCTCTCATCGCCCGGTCTGGGCCATATGTGGGCCGCCCTCAAGGCGCCCTAGCTTACGGAGTTATCAGACGCGCAGGCATGAGTTGCTGACAGAAACAATGTCCTGGTAGCTTTTGGTAGCCACTATGTTACAATCGTAGATTTCTAAGGACCAAGAAATCTCTCTCAATTTTACGAAATTCCCGATTTAGCAAAAGAATTTGAGCGTTCTCATCACTTCAATTAAGATGCGTTTCAACTGCGCACGCATAATACAAGGCAGACGGGTGACTCGTCATTAACCGTGACGTGTAATAAAATAAAAAAAGCCAAGCGCAGATAGCAAGAAGGACGGAAAAGAAGTATAAACAATGACTTTCAAGTGTGGCCAGGCTGAAAAATAATACAAGAAGCACAAGTGCGAATGTTGAATGGAAAGCGGGAACAATTTTTTTAATTAGTTTGAATTTATTAGTTTGAGTTTTGAATTTTTTTTAATTGTTTAACTTTTTCGCGAAAAAAAATGAATATTTGAAAAGGTTAAATCTGGTAGGCAGACTGGCGCACTTTGAATGTGGGATCAGTACGGGTAGATGTATACGTGGGCTTCAGCACGTAGTTTACTTTTTGAATGCCCGTTAACCCATGAAATATTTTATGAAGCGAAGGCAAACGTAAATATTTGCACCTGTCTTCAAGAAGAGGACACCCTGAAGTATTCTTGATTTCGATAGACCTTTTAGAAAAGTCATATCCGCGTGAGACGAAACGTACCGCTCTCAGCTGCACACACTTGAATGCACCGATGATTACTTTAGAAAAATGATCACAAGTGCTACACGCGTACTCCGAAAATGGGCGTACATTCGACATGTCTTTCTGGCCGGCCGATGCTTGTTTAAAGTTGCGTCTCAAGAAGTTTAATGTGTTGCTAGCTTTCGATACAATGCAATTTACGTGTGCCTTCCACGTTAAATTGCTGTGAAAAATGACTCCTCGGAACTCATATTATCTCGCAAGAGACGACAGTGCTTTATTTATGACGTAGTTTTTCATGAGAGGTTATTTTTTTGTTCGTGAGTCCTTACAGATTACAAATTGGAATGATCGAGAGTCATGTTACAAGTGGAACAGCAAGGCACAATATTGTCCAGATCACCTTGTATCTGTACACTGTCTGCATCGCATAAAATTTCCCGGTAAATACTGCAGTAGCCACTTGCATAACCTAGATTACAGGCTCACTGGTAATGATTAGCTTTGAAGGCAAGGCCACACTTGTTCCCGCGTTTGTTTCATTAAACTGTCATACCACTCGTATTCGAAAGCAGCACCCTCAAGCAGGCTCACTGAACACCAAAACGGTGCGGGAACAAATGTTAACTCTGCACGCATTATATGCGCTGTCGTTCCTTCCACAAGGACACAAAGACGATGGGGTATTTTGGGCAGGACGATATAAATGAAAGAAAACTCCGTCTGTCATCTTTAACAGCGAAGCTGTCGAAAATATCGGTAAATTGTGCTCCGTCGTGTACAACTGCTCAGGTGGGTATGCGCCACAGTAATTGGGCAAGCACCAATACCGAGTGCAGCAGTTGCGAGCCTTAAACTAAAACTCAGCTCGGCGAAGTGGAGCACGTGAAACACGCAAAAGAAAGAAATAGAATGAAAAAAAAAACAGAGATAGAGAGAAAATAAAGAGAGAAATAGAGAGGAATAAAGGGAATCAGGTTATAAACAGATACAAAGACCGAGAAACACATACAAAGAAAGAGAAAGAAACAGACGCAAAAAATAATAAAAAATACAGAGCAATACAGAAAGAGAGGGAAATGGAAGAAAGAAAAATAGAAAGATCGAGAAAGAAAAAGAAATCGAGAAAGAAAGAAAGAAAGAAAGGAAGAAAGAAAGAAAAAACAGAAAGAAAGAAAGAAAGAAAGAAAGAAAGAAAGAAAGAAAGAAAGAAAGAAAGAAAGAAAGAAAGAAAGAAAGAAAGAAAGAAAGAAAGAAAGAAAGAAAGAAAGAAAGAAGATAAAAAAGCCGGCAGAGCCCACGCACTGTGGGAATCGATGTAATGCGAAGCCGCCAGGAAGGAGCAAATCATGCTTTACATAATTTGCATGTCATGTTTGACATGTTAGGACCTGTCATTTATGTTCGTGATACAGTGATATCACTCAATACCAAATTTGGTGTATATCAAGCTAACGAAACGGGGGGCGAGCGCGCCATGAGCGTGGAATGCAAGTCATGTCGCTCATGACATGTCATGATTTCCATATTGCCACTTGTCATTTATGTTCCTCATACAGTCATGTCACTCATTACCAAATTTGGTGTATCTCAAGCTAATGAAACGGCCGCGAGCACGCCATGAGCGTGGCATGCAAGTCATGTCACTCATGACATGTCATGATTTCCATATTGCCACTTGTCATTTATGTTCGTCATACAGTCATGTCACTCAATACCCAAATTTGGTGTATCTCAAGCTAACGAAACGGCCGCGAGCGCGCCATGAGCGTGGCATGTAAATCAAATCATGTGGTTCATGACATGCACGTCATTATTTGCATATTACCACCTGTCATTTATGTTCGTCATACAGTCACGTCACTCAATCCCAAATTTGGTGTATATCAAGCTAACGCAACGGCCGCGAACGCGCCATGAGCGTGGCATATAAATCATACTTTTCATGACAAGTTAGTCATGATTTTCATGATGTGACCAGCCATTTATGTTCGTCATACAGTCATGTTATGCCATACCAAATTTGGTATAAATCCCATTAACGATACGGCCAGGAGAGCACAAAGTCGTAGGCGGCTAGATAGATAGATAGCTAGATAGATAGATAGATACGCTCAAAGTCGCCGAAGTTCGCTAAGAAATGCTTCGCATTTAAAAAGGCAAGGAAGGCCACCCGGCTCCGCTCTTCCTTCAGGCTTGAAAAAACTAGTGCGAAGCTGCCATAACTGTTTTCCTCACGAGCTTTGCAGTGATCATGTAGCGGCGGCTCCTACTAAACGCATGACCTTCGGCATCGAGGAACACTGCAGGTCGATTAGCGTCCGCTGACTACGTGGCCAAAGCTTGACAGCGTCATTGTGGTCGCTCGCCGGACAGATGGCCGTTTGTTTCTAAATTTCGTAATAAGCATATACACTGAAACCTCACCGAAAGTGTCTTGGCTCATAAATAATCAGTATTGTGACGTTCTTTTTTGTAAAAAGCACATTGTTCATGAAATTAAAAAAAAATATGTATGTCCACTGTGACAGACAGAAAAAAGCCCTTTCTATCCTGATATTTATGTACGTTGTGATCTTTATGCACGTAGAAAATATTGCCGAGTTCACAAAATGTCATTTCATTTCATTTCATTTATTGACCCTAAGGGCCCGAGAACGGGCATTACATAGGGGGGAATACAATACATTGTACAACGAATAAAGGAAAGCTACAATAAAAAGAAGTAACAAACATGAAGAAAGGAAAAGCCAATAACAAGCAAACATAATGCAAACACATTGTAAAAAAGGCAAGCATAGTTCAGTAATACAACGTCGGGTAGACTACAATGGTTGCGATCAATACATATATATGAATGAGTGCAACCTAGAAAAAAAAGTATTACATAGAATAAATGAAAATTTGGAATCAGACAATTCAGTTAGTATGGCAGGACTGCTCACAAAGGTAAGGTAGTAGGGCTGATTGAAAACTAGTTAATTCTTTAATGTTTGCAATGGTACGTGGAAGGGCGTTCCACTCATTTATTGATAACACCAAAGGAGAGTGTAAATATTTTTCAGTGCGAGCAAATAGTGGGCGTACCTTGTGATCGTGGTCACATCAGGCTGAAATATTTACGGCTGGATGAATGCATTTGCGTGAAAAAGGACTGTCGCTAAAGTAAACGCTGTGAAAGAAGGATCACGTCGAATATTTTCTGCGTGTTGCGAGCGGCAAAATACCAAGAGTTTTTTTTATGGATGATACACTGTGAAAACGCGAATATCAGGAAGCAACGAACCTAGCGGCATTACTTTGAATTGACTCCAGCATGTCGGTAAGGTATGTTTCATGCGGATGCCATATGATAGAAGCATACTCTAGGGATAGTTTAATGAGTGAATTAAATGCCTGAAGTTTAGTGTCTGAAGTAGCCACACGTAGGCGGCATTTTAAAATGCCAAGCTTACGAAATGCTTCACTGGTAATCAATTCTACATGATTGTTCCATTTAAGATTGTAATGCAGGATAACACCTAACTATTTAATGGACGATACCATTTCAACGGGAGAGTTGTTCATGAGGTATATATTCGGCAAGTGATTGACATCTCAACCGAATTTGACATGCTTGGTCTTTTTCAACGTTAATTTTCATTTGACATTTGTTGCACCATTGGGAAAGTGTCGTTAAGTCAGATTGCAGGGTTAAAATGTCGTTCTTGTTGGCTATTTCTTTATATATTACGCAGTAGTCAGCGAAAAGTCGTACGGCAGACTGCATGTTAATTGCTATATCGTTGATATAGATTAGAAATAACAGTGGCCCTAAAACGTACCCTTGTGGAAGGCCCGACTTGACCTGCGTATGTTTGGACATGTAGGAGTCGATTTTAACACACTGAAATCTGTCAGAAAGCCTTTAATCCACTGAAATGTTTTTATCTAGCCGGAGACTACGTAGTTTTGTTAGAAGACGTTGATGAGGGACGAGATCAAACGCTTTAGAAAAATCAATAAAAAATTGGATCGATTAACAATGACCTATTGATGGAGTTGTGTAAATCGGTAACTAGTTCAAACAGGTGAGTGTTTTAGGATTTATGTTTATGAAAGCCATGTTGGTTTTCAAAAAAGTAGCTTATTGGATTGAAGGTGAGACATTATGTGGCTGTATAAGATATGTTCGAGCATTTTACAACAAATGGATGTCAGAGAAATAGCACGGTAATTGTTAGCGATGTGCTTGCCTCCAGATTTAAAGCAAGGAATGACGTTCGCAATCTTCCAGTCATCAGGAAGGCACCCAGAATCCAGTGACTGCTGAAATATTATAGAGATAAGAGGTAGGATGATTTGACTGACGTCCGCTTCAAAAGCTTTGCGCCGATAAAGTCCGGACCATTGACAAGAAGTGACAGTAATCTGCAAACCGGTTGGCTACTCGAACTGCATTACTGTCCGACTTGAATATCGTGTGCTGACGCCAGAGTGCGCCCTCGGTATGCTATCAACTATCAAAGAGACTGATCTCCTTATAACAAGATGCAGTTGCATATCACGCGTTGTCGGTGCGAGCTACATTAATCGCTGCTTTAACAGCGAGGCTGTTTAAGCCGAAGGTGAGCCGTGGATCGTACGCAAGAAAACCTCGCCGTGTGATAACCTGCGTCGCCCAGCAAAGCGTTGGAGGAACGAAAGGAGACGAGAGAAAATGATAGTGGCAGAAATAAATACCGAGTGCGCTGCGTCTATGTCGTCCCTGTTTTTTGTGTTCTCAACTTCGCAGCGCTGCCTTTTCTTACAGTATGTTCCAACTAGCCTCCACACAAGCTCTTCTGAAATAAATGAAACGAAAGAAAATTTCTTGCCGAGGCGCGATTCGAACTCGGGTGCCCAAGGTCCGAAAGCGGGCGTCGTAAGCACTCAGCTATCCAAGCACGCTAGCAGAACAAGCATTTATGGGGACCATATGATTGCGCTGCCGTGGACGAGAGGACGAGAAAAAAAATTCCCCATCTCCCGCTAAAGGGAACCATGTGTGGATGCGAAGCAGCGGGGAGATAATTAGCTTGAGCGGGACGAACGTGGCTACTCTCATTTCACGGCAGTGGTCCGGGCGCTCATCGCGGCGCTGCACAGGACAGAGAATGAGGCGCGCGCGCTCCGTCATTTTCATACCGCGAACTACCGTGGCGCCCCCAGTGGAGTATGCAGCTGTCACACCACTTGTCGTGCGCGCCGCTCCGTATAGGATTTCTAGAGGGAAAGGACGGGGGGGACAGTAGGAGAGGAGAGAGAGGGGCAGGGGACGTGCATGCGCTGTGGGGGTGTGGGACGCGGGAGCCGCTCCGTAGAGTAGAGGATTCCTAGAGGGGAGAGGGGGGAGAGGACACGCATACGCTGTGGGACGCCGGAGCCAGGGCCGTAACTAGAGGGGGGATGAGGGGGGTTCTGACACCCCCCGAAATCTTTTAATGCCTTAACTTTTCGGGTGATACTACATTATTTACACGCCTTCACATCGACCACCAGTTGCCAATGTTAGCCGTTCTACCCAAAAACACCCCCCCCGAAAAAAATTCCTGGGTACGGCCCTGGCCGGAGCCGCTCCGTAGAGTAGAGGATTCCTAGAGGAGAGAGGGGGGAGAGGACGCGCATGTGCTGTGGGGATGTGGGACGCCGCTCCGTAGAGTAGATGATTCCTAGAGTAGAGGAAGGGGGGTGAGCGTACGAGAGCATAGGGGAGGGGACGCGAATGCGCTGTGGGGGGTGTGGGACGCGGGGGCCGCTCCGTAGAGTAGAGGATTCCTAGAGGAGAGAAAGGGGGGTGAGCGAAGGAGAGAGAGGGGGAGGGGGACGCGCATGCGCTGTGGTGGTGTGGGACGCGGGAACGAGGGACGGACTAAGCCCGCTCCAAACACATGCAAGCAATATTAAGGAATGGGGTCAACCTGGGCGACAGACACCACCTCCCTAGCCATTGCTAAGCAGCCTCTCTGTGCTCTCGGCCATGACTCAAGGAATGGGGTCAACCTGGGCGACAGACACCACCTGCATAGCCATTGCTAAGCAGCCTCCCTGTGCTCTCGGCCATGACTCTGATGACTGTGATAGGGTTGACGGTTTCATATTACTACAGTGTTCTGGTTCGCATAATGGGTGCTTCCCTACTTCATGAAAGTGGCCGGACGCGGGACACGGGACGCGGTACGGACATAGCCCTGAGCATAAGATGCTTCGCATCTGAAATTCCCCATCTCCCGCTAAAGGGAACCATGTGTGAATGCGAAGCAGCGGGGGAGATAATTAGCTTGAGCGGGAGGAACGTCGCCGCTTTCATTTCACGGCATTGGTCCGGGCGGTCATCGCGGCGCTGCACAGGAGAGAGAATGAGGCGCGCGCGCTCCGTCATTTTCATACCGCGGAACTACCGTGGCGCCCCCAGCGGAGTATGCAGCTGTCACACCACCTGTCGTGCGCGCCGCTCCGTAGAGGATTCCTAGAGGAAAGGACGGGGGGGGACCGTAGGAGAGGGGACGTGCATGCTCTGTGGGGGTGTGGGACGCGGGAGCAGCTCCGTAGAGTAGAGGATTCTTAGAGGAGAGAGGGGGGAGAGGAGGCGCATGCGCTGTGGGAGCCGCTCCGTAGAGTAAATGATTCCTAGAGTAGAGGAAGGGGGTGAGCGTAGGAGAGCATAGGGGAGGGGACGCGCATGCGCTGTGGGACGCGGGGGCCGCTCCGTAGAGTAGAGGATTCCTAGAGGAGAGAAAGGGGGTGAGCGTAGGAGGGTACGCGCATGCGCTGTGGTGGTGTGGGACGCGGGAAGGAGGGAGGGACTAAGCCCCCCCTCCAAACATATGCAAGCAAGATTAAGGAATGGGGTCAACCTGGGCGACAGACACCACCTGCCTAGCCATTGCTAAGCAGCCTCTCTGTGCTCTCGGCCATGACTCAAGGAATGGCGTCAACCTGGGCGACAGACACCACCTGCCTAGCCATTGCTAAGCAGCCTCTCTGTGCTCTCGGCCATGACTCTGATGACTGTATTAGGGTTGACGGCCTTCATATAACTACAGTGTTCTGGTTCGCATAATGGGTGCTTCCCTACTTCATGAAAGTGGCCGGACGCGGGACGGGGGACGGGGGACGCGGGACGTGGGACGGGGGACGCGGGACGTGGGACGGGGGACGCGGGACGGGGGGAGGGACGGACAGAGCCCCGAGCATAAGATGCTTCGCATCTAAAAGTTAGAGAGAAAGAGAAGGAACGATTGAAAGAAATAGAAGCATATGGAATGAGAAAGAAATGGATAGAGAGAGAAAGGGAGAGAAAGAAAGACCGCATAGCATTGCCATGCTGTATAGCAAGAGGGTGGGAAAGGGAAGTGAGGGTGAGGAGGAGGGGACAAGGTACACTATTGTATAACCATGTATACCCGGGTATGGACCATACTATACATGGCTATACAATAGTTTACAGTATGGTATAGCTCTTAAGAACTGTGAAAAGAAGAGGAAGAAGAGGAAAACGAGGGACGGTGCGTGGCACGGGGAGGTTGGTTTCTTTGTCGCTGAAATAAATGGCAGCGTTGAGACGTGCTGCTCTATCTCTTCAGGCGCATTATCCCTAAAACCCGGTTCATCTAGAAAGAAGCCATCGGATTTTACAATAGGTGGAAAATGGAAGTGAGGTTGAGGAGGATGGAAAGGAGGAAGGAAGAGGATAAGGCCACGTATATAAGCAAGCAAGTGGGAAAGGGTAATGAGGGTCCCGAGGAGTGATGTGAGGAGGAGAGGATGTGAGAGGTCACTGTTTCCACAGTCTTCGCACCAGGGGTGCCTAGTTGACACCAATTTCTTTTTACTGATGAAGTCTCTTCGAGATTAGTGCTCTCCATACTTTCTTTCTTTTGCTTATTTGCGCTACTAAAACGGCCGCTTGCAACAAAACAAGGCGACCTGCAACGGTGGAGGCCTCATATTCAGCCATAGCTGCTCCAAATTTCTGGCGAACAATTAACGAAGGTCTCACTTCTCCAAGGCGGTGAGAAGCCACATGATCAGCTCCTTAATAAAACCATTACAACCATTTTAATTTTTGCCATCGCTCACTGCAATGCCAACGAAAAGTAAGTCTTCTCCAGAAAACACCAAAAGAGCATGATTCTGGCCCACCGTATGGTGTGTCTGTGGCCTGTATATGCTGAGACATTTTTTATGGCACTAGTTTGAAATCTTTAGCAAATGCCGTAACACGTATTGATCGATCGAAAGGGGAACAGTGATAAGTCAGTATATTAGTACGCATTATATGGCCATGAAGGCGATGTCAAGTAGTCAGTATATCAAGCCACATATATTTTTTTCTATCTCACCTTCAGGAACCTTACAAGCTACTGCCTGAGGGAATTTTTAGAAGGGCACTATGACTCCAAGGAATTGGGGGATGTACAGAAAAGACCTGCTCAGTTTCGAGTGTACACAGTCACCGCTGCGAACAGGTTGCTTATATTTAAGCCTTCGCAGATTCTCTTATCCGAGAGACTACTTGCATTAACAGTGGCTTTCGGAAAAAATAGGAATATCTTTGCATAAAATTGAAACTGGCGTCAAATCTCGGGCATTCACTATATTAGGTGACTAACTAACGGTTCTCTTCAAATAAGACAGAACTATACAACGTGGAATAAGTGTTTACTATGTAGCGAAGCTTTGGAACTAGTGGGTCGTCCTCTCCAGCGCCTTCTAGTGGGTCGCCCTCTTCGAAGAAAAAGAGCAGCTCGTGCTGAAAGTCGGTCCCCGCCTAATCCTGATTTATTTTTCTCCGTGCATTGGCCCAGATTTCACAAACCGCAAATAATATTTGTTGAATCATTACTTGATCCGCTAAATTCGTGATTTGATTCCTATAACTACGCAACATGATACCGCAGAAACTGTTTACCACGACATCTTTCCAAATCACGCCAAACTATTACCTTCCGGAATTTTAAATGGGCTATTGCAGGAGCATCTGAGTACTCTACCAACGAAGGTCGTTATTGCAACAGACGCATCGCAATCGGATGAAAAATCTGGCATCGGAATATTTTGCCCTGACCTTGACTGGTCATTTTCTCTACGATTACCCGATTTTCTTCCTATCTTTTTTGCGGAATTTATGGCAATAGTTCTAGCTTTGCGTAAGTTAAGTACTTCGATTCCAGTAGCAGCAATTATAACTGACTCCTTATCTGTGTGCTCTTCTCTTTCCACATCGGGTGGGACGCCTTTACTCAGACTCTTTAAATCTTTAGTTCCCTGTCATCTCCGATGCATTCATTTAATATGGGCACCGGGACACAAAGGCTTGTGGGTAAACGAAATGGCGGATTCTCTTGCGAAAGCGTCGCTTTCCGCGCCGATCATTCCTGTTTTACCACTTACAGCACACATCACGGAGGCACTATTTCGGACACTTACGATTAGGCAAACTTCATCAGACCCTGCGCTGACTTCTTCTCCTGAGTACAAGCACCTGTTATTTCCCTAGCGCAGCGACCAGTCTAAATCAAGGATGATGAAGGTTGCCATCACAAAATTTCGTTGCCGAGTTATCTCCCTCAATTTTTACCTCCATAGAGCAAGTCTAGCCAATTCCCCTATGTGCCTTTTCTGTAATGAGGAGGAAACGATTAATAATTTTTTATTATCTTGTCGACTTAATACATTCAGAAAAAGCATACTAGTACCACCTCTTCGAAAACTGGGCCTGCAGTTATCGGAACCTGTTCTTCTTTCTTTTGGAGCCACTACTCTGGGGTACAGTCACAGGGAGGTTTTAATTGCCGTTCAGGAATACATCGCTGCGACTAAACGATTCTCTTTCTAAATTCTGCGTGCATTAGATATTTCATTACCGGCAATTGGCACTTTAATCAATAATTAACTAACTAGCGCACCTAGGAATAACACAATACAGTAAGTATCGGGAAAACTCACCTTCTACTTGGCCAATCCCCTCCATGGGTATGAGCCATATCTGGAGGAAAACAACAACAACAACGACTGTCGCTGTTGTGCATCGTCGCCGAGTGCCCGCCATTAAACATCTTAACAATTTGGTGGAGAGTGCTGTGCCCTTATAACAACTTCGGCCCGCATTCGATGCCCTTGGAGCTTCGATCCCGTACCGCACCATCTACCATGCCCCAAGACGCCGCTCAGCAAACGCTTCCTCCTGCGCCGACGCCATGTCCCGGTGTCACCCGCATCCGTGATCCTCCTGTCTTCACCGGCGCGGATGGCACCGATGTCGAGGACTGGCTCGCCATTTACGAACGCGTGAGCGTCCCCAATAAATGGGACGAGGCAGGAAAACTCAGCAACCTGGTTTTCTACCTCGCGGGTGTGGCTGGCATGTGGTTACAACAACCACGCATCCGATTTCCCGACTTGCTCCGCTTTTAAGACCGCCGTCATCGACGTGTTCGGCCGTCCTGCCATACGTAAGCTGCAAGCCGAACAGCGTTTGCGTGAACGAGCACAGCAGTCCGGCGAGTCCTTCACCCGCTACATCGAGGACATCCTCGACTTGAGCAAGAAAGTGGACGCGAGCATGTCGGAGTCGGACAGAATCACACATGTTCTGAAAGGCATCGCCGACGATGCCTTCACCATGCTCCTGGCCAAGAACCCTCGCACTGTGGCAGAGGTCATTACGCTGTGCCAAAGTTACGAGGAGCTGCGCCGGCAGCGCTTGATGACCCGTAGACCACCATCACGCGACGCTGACCTCGCGGGCTTGTCGGCCGTTTCTGACCACACCACCTTGCTCGCCGAAATCAAGTCATTCGTGCGTGAGGAAATTGCCCGCCAGGTCTCTTTACTGGCTTTCGCTCCACCGCAACATGTCGAACAGCCGTCAACTACACTTCTGCCTCCCCCTCCGCCGAGCGATTCAGCAGGAAATCGCGGAGGTCATGCCTGAATACCACCAGCCGCCTCCAATACCTGCGCCACTAAGCTACGCACAAGTTGTAGCCAGGCCACCCCCACCGATTCCCGTGGCTGGCCCGCTTAGTTACGCCGAAGCCGTCGCCAGACCCCAGGCCTTCGACGTAACTGCCGCATACATACGCCGACGTCGTCCACGTGCCCCAACTGCCGTCCACCATGCAGTCATATCAGCAGCCGCCTCGCCCATCGCGTTCTGCGACATGGATGGGACCCGCGAACCAATGGCGCACTTCCGACACTCCATAGATCTGCTTTGCCTGCGGTTGCGCCGGTCACGTCGCACGCTATTGCAATCGCGTGCAGCAGCCTCGGGTCGCATCCAACCTTCCCAGCTAATCGAGCCGCCCTTATTATGACCAACCGCCGCCTATGTCACCGACGTCCGGCCCCGCACCATCTACACGCCGTTCACAGTCTCCACGACGTCGCTCACTGTCGCCGATGCGGCCGCGTCCGCTCGCACGCGACCAGGAAAACTAGTCGTCGCAGTTCACGAGGCAAAGGCTGCAACGCTGTCGAAATGCGAAAGCCCTCAGAGAAGCCCATCGAACGTGATAGACGTGTTTGTGGACGGTGTTCGCGCATCTGCCCTTGTAGATACTGGCGCTGCCGTATCCGTCATGGACGCAAAACTTCGCCGATTACTGCTCAAAGTGACGACGCCACTTTTCGGGCTCTCCCTCCGTACAGCCAGCGCCCAAAGCATTCACCCTACAGCGGTGTGCACAGCCCGCCTCATGATTCAGGACGCGATGTACGCCGTCGAATTGATCATAATTCCTGCATGCTCTCACGACGTCATCCTAGGATGGGATTTTCTCTCACGCCACGACGCCGTCATTCATTGCGCACCAGCTGAAATAGAGCTCTCACCATTCGCTGATTTGACGCCGGCAGACAGTCCATCAGCTGCAAGCAAGGTACTCGTCAAAGACGACACCAAAGTGCCTGCAAACTCGTTAACGGCGGTGTCGGTCTACTGCGCCAGTCTTTCCGACACCGTTGCACTCCTCTCGCCATCTGACCGTGTTTTCATGACGAAAGGCATGGCCTCCGAGATGGCGGGCGCGCGGCAGGGTGTTTCTCCGGCCGTCCCAATCGCGCGGAGAGAGCGTATTTCCCGAGGTGGGCGTGGCCCGCTCTTTTCTCCCGCCCCGCGGCGCGCTTTACTTGGGATCGGAAAAGCTGCCGCGCTGTTGGCGCAGCTTGCATGTGGCGAGGAAAAAATGGTTTTGCGCTTTTATTAACCTCGCGCTGATTTGGAAATGCCTGGTCAAGGTGTACGAAAGGCCAAGTCAATGCCGGAGCCTATCGATTCTCAAATGGGCTTTTTTTTTTTTTTTTTTTTTTGCTGTAGATTTGCGCCGCCTTTATTAGAGCACTTAGAAAAGCGATGCCTCTGCAAGAAGATCCGCATGTGCTGGAAACTTACTATACTTTGAAATTTGCGGGCTGTATATGGAGGCGCTAGCGAAGGAAGAACGCTTACGTGGCGTAAGAGAATGAGTTTGTACGGCAGATTCTACTGAAACCGCAGCTTCTTGGGTGGCGTCTGAATCGTCAAGACATGGCCGCGTCGGGGTTGATGGATGACTTGCCAGAATGTTTGTAGAAACAAGTGATGCGCAAATATCTTCACTGCGGAAATCTTCAGCGGCATTTTCCTGGCGTCCTTCTTTTGGTGCCGTGGTTGATGTCGGGGTTTTCTGATGAGAGACTGAAAACAGTCGCCCTAATTTACGCCTTTTCTTAGGCCGAATAGGCTGCATGTAGCGTGGGTATTCGCCAAAAACGCTAGGCACAACATCTGGCTTGAGGCGTCACCGCTGAATTGTGTAACTAGAGGAATCATAATCGACCAAGTGCAGACTGCAGACTAAACTGGTGTTAGAATTTTCATTCGGAACGAAATCCTTTCTTGATATAGCCTTCAGCCATGCCTGCTGATACGTCTCATTTCCCGTTAATTCATGAAAACTGATCCCAAGCTCCTTTTGCTATTCGACTTGCAGAAGGGTACGCAGGAAGTATGCCATAGTCCTGAAATTAAAGAGAACTCTAACAACAACAACAAAAAAAGACAGCACTGACAGAGTTTCAGTTATATAGCCGTAAGTAGTCTGCAACTTCAATTAATAAATCACTGCTATTGAATCAAACATTCATTTCCACTTCAACGCCAAAATTTTGTCTTCTTTACGCAGAACGCCAGCGACACAAGCACGCAAGATAAAAAACCGCGCAAACGCCGCAGCATGAGCGCGTTACAAAGAAATAAGGTCGAGCGCATGCTGAAGGGGAACGCTAACTGAGCCGACCAAACTCGGCACTCGGCATCAGCAATCGTCATGCTCTCTCCTCGCGATGTCGCCGGCGCCATCAAGTCTGGCGCGAAAGCCGAGCTCGCATAGCGCACAATGCTTCGCACTCGCCCACGAGGCTTCCCCAGTTTCCCTTTCCAACTACCTCCCGTCGAGCCGCAGGAGACAGGGAGGGAGGTGGCAGGTGGTCGCCACACGTCTAGACCGTGGTCTAGACTGAAAGTCGCCGGTTCTGCGACGACCACGGACTGGTTACAGGCGCGTTTTGTTCATTTATGATCGACTGATTGATTTGGATGCAGTCGAGAGCACAGTAAATGAACACGATACTGATATTGCCATTGTGCTACCAAAACGTAAGCAAAATCCGGATGACGAAAAAGGAGGCGATGACAACTCAGGCACTTTAACTGTGAACGACGTGTGGAGTAAATGTAGGTCGGCTAATCGAAGCCTTCAACAATATTACGGCAAAATTACTTAACATCTTACTTCAGTGACATCACCAGGGCACTCAGTTATCTAGAGCGTAACCGTGCTTCGGTTGACCAACTCAAATATCCGTACGCGATCAAATACTAAAACATGCGCACGCTGTAATCCCGCGCGCTCTGCTTTCTGCCGCGGTCTCCGCTGCCGCCGGATGGATGGATGGATGGATGCTATGAGCGTCCCCTTTATAACGGGGCGGTGACATATCTGCCACCAGGCTCGAAAAAAAAAACTTTCTTTTTATGTTGGCCTAATGCCTTATCTACATTGATTAAATCTATGTTATTACAGCAAAAAGAAATATATAAGTTCACGGTCCATCTCTCTGCTTCTTAAGGCAGAATGACCTTATTTTTCCCCATTCTTCATTTTTGTCCTTTATCTCTACTTTTCTGCCACCAATACTCTAACCGTCTCTTACTTATTTCTATCGCGGACGTGTTCAGCTTTCCATTGATGTCCCCAAAACCCAAGGCTTCATGTAGACTCGTGCCCACACGTATATCTGGGTGGATATCGACACATTCAATCAGTACATGTTCCATCGTTTCCTTAGTTCCCCCACAGCATGTACATTGTTCTTCTTCGTTACAGAATCTCGCTTTATAGCTACGCGTTCTAAGGCAACCCGACCTTGCCTCAAACAGTAAAGCGCTTCCCCTTGAATTATCATAAAAACCTCTCCCTCCTTATTTCGTTTTTTCCCTTTCGGTAGTCACTGAGAGCCGGCTTCTTTTCCATCGCTGTCATCCAATAAGTCCTCTCCGCCTCTCTGACTTTTCGCTTAATGCTCCTTGTTGCCATGTCGCCCACACTGCTAGCCGTATATTTACTGGTGAGCCTCCTAGTTCTTTTTCTCCACTGCGTGTCGACGCTTTTTCTATACAAATACCTGAAAACCTTCCCTGCCCATCTACTCTCCTTCATTTTCCTCAGCCTCTCTTCAAATCTAATTTTGCTCTGAGCTTCCCTCACTTCAAAACCTGTCCATCCCATATCACCCTTTACAGCCTCATTTGTCGTCTTCCCGTGAGCGCCCAACGCGAGGCGTCCCACAGTCCTTTGATTTACATCCATTCCTGATTGCACCTCTGACTTCATGCACACCACTGAGTTCCCAAATGTAAGCCCCGGAACCATCACACCCTTCCACAGCCCTCGAAGCACCTCGTACCTATTGTATCCCCATAACGCTCTGTGCTTCATGATTGCAGCATTCCTCTTTCCCTTTGTTACCGACGCTTTCTCTTGTACCTCCATATATCTATCCCCCTCATTTACCCACACTCCGAGGTACTTGTACTCGCTTACCCTCGGTATTTCTTGGCCCTGTATTAAGACAGCATGGTCTTCGTGATCATTGAATACCATCAATCCACATTTTGTTGCACTAAAACCTAGTCCTAGAGCCTCGCCTTCCCTTCCGCATATATTCGCCGGTTCTGCCGGAATCCCAAGTGAGTGCGCCATCTCGCGGTAGCCGGGCGCGCGACGCGATGTACGTTTTTTTTTGCTGGGGAGCGCGGCGATTGGGACAACCGGAGAAGAAACCCGCCGCGCGCCCGCCATCTCGGAGGCCATGCGAAAGGCTTACTGGTTCCTTTCGCGACCGTTCAAGTCACTCACGGCAGCACCTCTCCCGTACAGTGTTACGTTGGTGCGAGGGGAATGTCTCGGCAGCGTGGAACCCATCGAAGACGCACAAGTTGTGGATGAACCCTATGGCACGCACTGCCCAAGTTCCAGTACGCTCAGTGCTGTTTCTACATCTGCTTGATCATCCGCTGATGTATTTGGTTCCTCCATTCCCGACAACCTTACGCCGGTCCAGCGTTCCCAGCTTCTGGGCCTGTTGGAAGAATTTCGCTCTTCTTTCGATGTTGCTCAACCTTCACTCGGCCGCACGACCGCCGTTACGCATCGCATCGACACAGGGCGCCCAACCACCACTGCGGCAACGTCCATATCGCGTATCTCCCACAGAACGCCGTGTAATCAACGAGAAAGTCGACGACATGCTTCGACGCGATGTTATTCGACCCTCTAACAGCCCCTGGGCGTCTCCTGTCGTTTTCGTTGCGAAGAAGGACGGTTCTGTGCGGTTCTGTGTGGACTACCGACGCCTCAACAAGATCA